>JAOBYH010459936.1:0-15194 GCA_025403525.1 Umimayanthus kanabou | reverse complement strand
ATGCTGTTTATTTATCTGCCAGGCGAGTGTGAATGTGGCCCGGCCTATAAGACTGTGTATTTAGATGCTGTTTATTTGTCTGCCAGGCGAGTGTGAATGTGGCCCGGCCTATAAGACTGTGTATTTAGATGCTGACCCGCATTGTAAGAGCAACCGCCCAGAGAGATGTACGGTCCGTTACCATGGCAACTACTCGCCAGATCACGCATTTGAGATCGAGGTTCATTGGATTGCAGCGACAGGCTCCATCGTGTGTGAAATGGTTGGTAGGGCTGGAGAGTAGGTTGTGATGTATCACTTTCTTCTCTTTGATTCGTTTATCATAGGAACGTAGCCCCATTGCTGCCAAATAACAAAACACGACGCTGAATCTTAAGAGTCAAAATACGAAAACTCTTGTTTCTTAGATGAGCAGTAATTTGACTTTTTTTTTTACCAGATTTTATATATTTTGAGATTGCACTTATAACGTGCTGTAATTTTATTGTATTGTATTGTATTGTATTGTCATAAGATTTTTAGATCGTATATTAATAGATATTTAATCAGTATATAATTTTCTTTAATAAGTAGGAGGTCCACAAGTTTATCAGTGTCAAAACTATTGTGTTTAAAGTTTCGGTAAATTAAGTTGTTTGTTTTTTATTATGTATTAAAGTTTTTCAGCGACAAGCCACAATCCGCAGATCCATCTCTTGAAGCAGATTTTTTTTAAACTAAGCGGAATGTGATGTAGAGTAAAACAGGATAAGAATGGCGGTGAAGGAAAGGATGCAAAAGATAGCCGGCTTCTGCCGCAATAGTTTTAGTATTTTTGTTGAGCTTGCGCGAGCTTTCTGCCAAAATACTGGCAGAAACAAAATTTGTCAAACAGATTTTGAAGTGGTTTCATTTGTTGTGTGTACACGTTGGGTGCAACTGCTGTGGGTATAACACAATGAGGGAAAATTACTCCGTAATTTTGCTCTGTAATCACCGTTAATCTAAAATTTCACATGCATGTGAATTAGGGATTATTTCATATTATTTTTGGATGTCAAATTCAATGAAGTGAATCGAACTTTGCCAAGTGTTGTTTGCGGAATTTTCAAATGTACTAAAACTCAAACTGTTTCTTAAAGATATGAGCAGAATTTGCCCCTCGTTGTATTGCAATTTAACCAAATGATGACTCGTAATCTAAAGGATTAGTTCACTTGTATTTTGTCAAAATTCTCTGTAGTTTCTGTCGTTACAGGGCTCGGAAAATTAGTAAGAATTTTTCCCAAACACGCATGAATTAATCCTATATATCCCTCGCCATCATATAATTACATATTCTAACATGTTACGAGCCTCAGTTCCTTGAAGCCGACTTAAAATCTGTTTGAATATGGTGATCCCACGATCCTTTGACTTGCTCAGTAGAAAAACGACACAATTTCGGCAAAGCCTATCTTTCCGTTGATCGAGCAAATAAAAGATAGCCCTCTGTTAGCAGGGTAAAGTAACACCTCAAGAAAGGATATTTTTGGAATACTTATACAGTAGTTCAACGTACCACATAATTTAAAAAGCGACTATATAGGCTTAATAGTGCTGAGCGGCTAAACCGTATTTGGTTACCCATTCACCTACGTGTTCATTTGCCGCAAATTACCATGTTTATTCCCCACGAACAGATCCCGTCTGGCCTTGTAGCTCAGTTGGTAGAGCAAAGGTGATAAGTTCCGGAGGTCGTGGTTTCGAATCCCACTGTTGTCAGATCTTTTTTCTCTTTCTCAGTGTGGACCATTTCCATTATAGGGCTATCGCTCAGAAGGTATCATTTGATATATTTATACATCACTTTAAAACAACTATATATACAGTAACACCTCACTGACTGACTGGCTTCTCGCAGGTCCAGAGCTGGTCTCGCAGAGCCTCGTCAAATGGGTTCGTGCTGGTCCCAGCTCCAATTTGCCCGTTCCCGAACCCAGACCCCGACTGCATCGAGTCAGACCCCCTTCGGTTACCAGTCTTCATACCTCTCAACTTGTCCAGCTGTCTGGAGGGAGACAGCCTGAACGTTTTTCAAGGTTTGTAAGATCATTCAAGTCAGTAAGATACTTGTCCTGAAAGTATTACTTCTACTGATTCAGTCCAAATACAATTAGTCTTATGCATTTTGCCTCATTAACATAAAATATAATATTTATATTTAAGTAATGGTCCGAGTAAGAACTAGAGTGGTCAACGGCAAAGAATGCAAAAAGTTGCTGATTGCGATATTGTTTAAAACGCTCACCTCATTGGCTAAAACATGAAAATCTACTGTAACTTTACCAGTTAGTACATTTATTTAACTCTAGTTTACTAGTTTATTCCTTTATAGTGAAAACTATTCCGATATGTAATCCAACAAAAATTCCATGTGGGGAACTTAGAAAACTAGAACCCTTTATTGGCTATTGTTTTGTAGTCTCATGATTGGACAAAATCTTGTGGCACAAAAAAAAAACGTCGCTTTAAAACAAAATATTAGTATATTTTTTCTCAAAAACGTGTTGTGTAAAGGTTGATGTATTCTCAGTATGAAAATCTAAACATTCTAATGTGGGGAAGGCAAATTGCCGCAGAACAATAGAAAGTTCTCTAGTTTTTAAATGGATTGTTACTTAACTTACTTAAAACTTCAAAAAAAAAATCGAAACGAAAGCCTGGTTCACACTAATGACATAAGGATATGCATAAGCATAAGAAATTTAAATAGCAAAGGTAAAGACAAAGGAACGCTAATGTGAGCTTGTTCCATCTCATCGCACACTTGGTATTCCTTTGTCTTTTCCTATGTTATTTAAAATTCTCATGCTTGTGCTTTTGCTTACCTCACAAGTTTGAACCAGACTTCAGTGAGCTTCCGCTCATTCATTTTTTCCCTATGATTTCGGAAAGGAAAAAAAATAAACAGCTGTACGTTTTGCTGGCCATACAATTTGAAACTTTATACCAGCTCATCCTTCCGCGCTGCACCAGGACCTGCAGATCCAGGATCGGACTACATAGTCATCGCAGAGCGTGTGGTCACAACAACCGGACTACTTCCTAGTGAATCTTCGGATACGAAGAAATAGCCATAACATAACCAGCTCTATGTGATAACTCAAGAAAGCTGTAGAAATATTCAGTACTGAAACGCTTGTGTTTAGCTTTTTGTTTACTACCAAAATTACAACACAAGAATCACTCGAGATGTCCACACACCACTGTGTGGTCAGAATATTCTAATTCGTAAACTACCAGTATCATTTCAACTTGCATAGTTCTTTATTTCAACTCTGCTTCACCCGCTTTGTTGAAAAATAAACTCAAAAATTACTTCTGCCGTAATAAGTACTAAATGATTATATATTTGAACTATCATGCTCATACTGTGTTAGTCGACAAACTGGCCGAGACAACCCTGCCCCCGAGTTACCCTTGGCTGGCTAACTTTTCACCTTTTTCTTTCGCAAGTCCAACCAACTGTCCATATGAGGATCTTAAACTCGTCTCGGAAAGGCGAGGCAACTCTTGTCTCACCACGGCAGGCGGGAAACACTTGACTCGCCTACTCGAGGCAAGACAGCTCGTGTTTAAAGCCTGCAGTGTGATCCGCCACTTAGTGGATTATGTAACGTAGCCTTGCCGACGGCTTGCAAGATCCAGTTGTTCACTTCATGTAGACGCTCGGCAAAATTGTCTGGGGGACAGAGTTGTCTCGGCTAGCCGAGACCGTGTAAACTAGGCCTTACACAAACCAATGTAAACTAGAGAGGAAGCTTAAACAAGGTTAAGCCTAGAGGTTTCATTTTAGGCTTCTCCTTCAACATTATACTCTGAAAGGAGCTCTATTCTTTGATCCCTGTAGAATTACTTCTAGGAAAAATAAACACTGAACTGAACAATCAAGCGAACTATTTCTAAACAAATGTTATTCAATAAGACCTTTACCAGTTACTATACTGAACGTATTAGGAAGAATGATTGATTATGCTACACCAGTGACTGTTTCAGTCCCTTTTCAGGTTTCGACCCCGCAACGCAGAAAATGAGGATGTTACTTTTCCAGGAAGCAATTTTACGAAGGTTTGTAGGTTTCTGTGTCAAATCTAATCTAATCTAATCTAATCTAATCTAATCTAATCTAATCTAATCTAATCTAATCTAATCTAATCTAATCTAATCTATTATCAAATTTAAATGCTCTCCAAAAAATATATTTCTCTAATACTGGGAGGGCTGGTCGTGTCGAATGCTTATCCTTGATTTGTATTGGACATGTCAAGAAGCAAAATACTTAATGTGTATATTTACCTTTTAAATGGTCCTGACTGCTTACCTGACTCAGATTACGTATCGTGCTATTTTGCAAAAGATTTCAGATTTATTTATTTTATCCATCTCTTTTCTTACAATGTATTTTGCAAAACAAACAAAATAGACTATCTAAATAGATGAAAAACATTGAAAATTTGTCTCGTCCCATGTTTCAAATTTATTGGTACCAGAGGACCTAGGCAACTTCGTGATTTTAAACGACTGTGAACAGCTCGACTGCAATGTGCTTTATTAGATCTATCGTTGAGCCCTATACCTACCAGCACCCAGGATACAATGTCAATGAAATTGATTCTTGTTCGTCTGGGTGTTTCTACTGCGCATGCGCTGGTTATTAAAGCTGTAGAAAGAAATATCAATGTATTTTTTTTGTCCTGTATATACTCATATTTGAACTATATTAAAGCAAGCTGTTTGTCCCTTAGTGTTGAAGGTCCCCCACAAATTACTTGAAGGTTGTAGATATTCCGATTTATATTGGTGCCAATTAAAAGTAGGAAATGTGGGGGTGCGTTATCAGAAAAAAAATGGGGTCTCAAGTTTTGTGGCAAATATTAAGTGGGTTCTAATATTCTTTTAATGTCGGTCCCTAAGTCTGAAAATATCTTGTGAAATGTAACAAAGCATGGTGCTTGTTCTTGCAGATTTGACTTCCTACGGGACTGTCCGCACGGCTCTGGTATTCACTTGTACAACAAATCTCTCCCCGTGCAGTGCTGTTCTAACGACTATGTACACAACAGCGGCGTCGCCTTTGTACGCATCACCACAACTCCTCAAGACAGCGAAACTGACAGGGACAACCGAAGGTTCTCCATAAGCGCTGCAGGGGGTTATAGAACTCTCAGGTCTACAAGTCCCCGGATGGTGATTGGGGAGCTCCCCCAAAGTCAATACCCGAGCGTGGGCTTCCTGTGGATGAATAACTACATGTTGACAAAACGTTGGCGAACAGCTGCGACAGGGGACAGCGAGGTTACCATGAAACTCATGAAAGAGTTTGAGGATTTCTGCGGAGATACTAAAGGTGAACTTAAGGCCTTTTGGAATTCTAGTAGAGACTCGCTCAGAGCAGCGATGGAAAGCTCTAAAGTAGACGTTGCGGATGAAACCCCGTCAGTACCAATGAAGGATTCTAGAACTGAGACAAAGGTGGCACAACCAAAAGAAGAGGGTATTGACGCTGAGACAACAGTAAAACCTGTATACTAACTCGGTTTAATACCGAAACAATCCCGTGGAAAAGGCAGCGTTACATGTACTTCCAGGGAGTGCCACGTTCACTTGTCACACATGATTCGCCGTTTCCGTCGGTAGAAAATGATGTACAAAAAATTGGACAATGGTCCTCTCATTTTCGAGAACTTCTTGCCATGCATAAACGCTAACAGTTCGGCTACTTGTGTTGGCAGTCACCAGGAGCGGTCGGTTTAAGGGGAGCGATAGGTCGTGTTTTGGTCGTGATTTAGGGGAAACTGAAAAAGTTGATAGAACGCAACAAACACTACCCCTAAGCGAGCAAGTGCCACTCCTCGGATATCGTACGAGCTGGTGTTCGCCATTTAATATTAAATCCAAAAATTGATTTTAAAGTTGCCTAAAATCCAAAAAACAACTAAAAATGCCTTCAAAATCAACAAATCGTCCCCCATCACCTTTTGTCCCAAACTATCTCAAAAAAGAACTCTCAAAATATTTGTGAATTTTTATCAATAACGGTATTGTGTCGCTATGATTCAAATTGAAACCGCGATTATCGGCAGATTATGACGTAATGTGCTCAAACTCGGATATGACTCATTGCTCCCCCTTAAGGAAAAACACGTTGCAACTGCGCGCCCTCGATGTTTCGTTAGACTTCGACGCCGTTGTGACGGTGATCAGTGAATAGAGATACTGGTGTGACATGAAGAACAACAACACAGACATTACAGTGATGGAAAGTGGTATACAGCTGGAACAGCGACACTAGTGTGATGAGTGATGGAAAATGACAATGAAAAGTGACAATGCCCGGGGTTACTTTCCACAATATTTGGTCAGTATGTTCAGCGGCTGGCTCCTCCAAACCAACGGTGATCTGTTCCGGAGGTCGGTATCACCAAGAAAAAGTCATGGAATTTTAGAACTACAAAAGATTACAGACCCCCGAGTGAAGTTGTTTAGATAAATAAATCACGACAATACTTTCACACGTGGAAACTGAAAGAAATATCTTGTTTGTTAATTAAAAGATACTTGCTTTGTTACACTGTCTAGAAAAATCACCAGAACAACAAAAATACGATTGTGCACTCTCCAGTTCCATTTTGAAATTGTTTCTAGATCTATTTAAGTAACAAAAGTTTGAATTGAACGGCTTTTAAGACCTTGGAAAACGAAAATCAAGTTAAGAGAATTTCAAAGACCGTAGAAACCACGTGAAAAGTGCCAGTCTTCTGTAGACTTGTTCTTGTAGATCGACTGTGAATGCATGCAAGATTATTAAAAAAAATGATGGGTCCAGTCTGTACTTCGTTTTCAATTCTTTATTGAGGTGTTATTCAAAGTTATAATTATAAAAAAATAATATACAAGTGAATGATATAATAAATATTTACAGACCATTTCTTATTTTAGTTCAATATATTTTGCCCACTTTTATCTAACAAGCACCACCGTTTACCAAAAAATAGTCAATTACCATCATTTAGAGAATTTACAAGCTTCCATCGATATAAAGGTTTACGGGTACCCTACTAGTTAATGTGTACCGAGTTAAAAACCTGGTATAACGTATTTGAAACACTGCCCAATGTGCACAGTATCCTAACTGTCAAGACAACTTCATATTAGATTAGCTTGATTCTGCTATCGAACCTACATTATTTTGAGAGATGAAGTGAATATTTTGAGGATGATCAGTTGCAATAGACGGCCATTTTATATCCATTCAAAAATCAGTAAAAATCTAAAGTGTTACTTTAACAGTTAACTTTTCCGATGGTAACCATGGTTAAACCAAATCATTACCTTATTACCAAACCCTTTCCTGCGGGGGACTCCCATTTAGACATGATGGTGATGCTCATTTGAAAGTCTTAAAAGAAAGCACCAACAGTTATCAGTAGGCGTGGTTCCAGCTAATTTTATCCCCTAAAAGTTACCACAGAAATACATTAAAACAGGTGATAGAAAAATAGTACATTTATTGGGAAAAAGCTTCTAAGATCAAGTGTTTTCCAAAATACAGCATCACATCCAAAAAAGGGTCTAAAAGTTACCATTTTGACTTTAAGTGCGTATTTTTTTTCTTTCCGACACCCTCAGCATTACTACAATCATGCAAGTTATGACGAGTATCACCTGTTTTAATGTATTTCTGTGGTAACTTTTAGGGGATAAAATTAGCTGGAACCACGCCTACTGATAACTGTTGGTGCTTTCTTTTAAGACTTTCAAATGAGCATCACCATCATGTCTAAATGGGAGTCCCCCGCAGGAAAGGGTTTGGTAATAAGGTAATGATTTGGTTTAACCATGGTTACCATCGGAAAAGTTAACTGTTAAAGTAACACTTTAGATTTTTACTGATTTTTGAATGGATATAAAATGGCCGTCTATTGCAACTGATCATCCTCAAAATATTCACTTCATCTCTCAAAATAATGTAGGTTCGATAGCAGAATCAAGCTAATCTAATATGAAGTTGTCTTGACAGTTAGGATACTGTGCACATTGGGCAGTGTTTCAAATACGTTATACCAGGTTTTTAACTCGGTACACATTAACTAGTAGGGTACCCGTAAACCTTTATATCGATGGAAGCTTGTAAATTCTCTAAATGATGGTAATTGACTATTTTTTGGTAAACGGTGGTGCTTGTTAGATAAAAGTGGGCAAAATATATTGAACTAAAATAAGAAATGGTCTGTAAATATTTATTATATCATTCACTTGTATATTATTTTTTTATAATTATAACTTTGAATAACACCTCAATAAAGAATTGAAAACGAAGTACAGACTGGACCCATCATTTTTTTTAATAATCTTGCATGCATTCACAGTCGATCTACAAGAACAAGTCTACAGAAGACTGGCACTTTTCACGTGGTTTCTACGGTCTTTGAAATTCTCTTAACTTGATTTTCGTTTTCCAAGGTCTTAAAAGCCGTTCAATTCAAACTTTTGTTACTTAAATAGATCTAGAAACAATTTCAAAATGGAACTGGAGAGTGCACAATCGTATTTTTGTTGTTCTGGTGATTTTTCTAGACAGTGTAACAAAGCAAGTATCTTTTAATTAACAAACAAGATATTTCTTTCAGTTTCCACGTGTGAAAGTATTGTCGTGATTTATTTATCTAAACAACTTCACTCGGGGGTCTGTAATCTTTTGTAGTTCTAAAATTCCATGACTTTTTCTTGGTGATACCGACCTCCGGAACAGATCACCGTTGGTTTGGAGGAGCCAGCCGCTGAACATACTGACCAAATATTGTGGAAAGTAACCCCGGGCATTGTCACTTTTCATTGTCATTTTCCATCACTCATCACACTAGTGTCGCTGTTCCAGCTGTATACCACTTTCCATCACTGTAATGTCTGTGTTGTTGTTCTTCATGTCACACCAGTATCTCTATTCACTGATCACCGTCACAACGGCGTCGAAGTCTAACGAAACATCGAGGGCGCGCAGTTGCAACGTGTTTTTCCTTAAGGGGGAGCAATGAGTCATATCCGAGTTTGAGCACATTACGTCATAATCTGCCGATAATCGCGGTTTCAATTTGAATCATAGCGACACAATACCGTTATTGATAAAAATTCACAAATATTTTGAGAGTTCTTTTTTGAGATAGTTTGGGACAAAAGGTGATGGGGGACGATTTGTTGATTTTGAAGGCATTTTTAGTTGTTTTTTGGATTTTAGGCAACTTTAAAATCAATTTTTGGATTTAATATTAAATGGCGAACACCAGCTCGTACGATATCCGAGGAGTGGCACTTGCTCGCTTAGGGGTAGTGTTTGTTGCGTTCTATCAACTTTTTCAGTTTCCCCTAAATCACGACCAAAACACGACCTATCGCTCCCCTTAAACCGACCGCTCCTGGTGACTGCCAACACAAGTAGCCGAACTGTTAGCGTTTATGCATGGCAAGAAGTTCTCGAAAATGAGAGGACCATTGTCCAATTTTTTGTACATCATTTTCTACCGACGGAAACGGCGAATCATGTGTGACAAGTGAACGTGGCACTCCCTGGAAGTACATGTAACGCTGCCTTTTCCACGGGATTGTTTCGGTATTAAACCGAGTTAGTATACAGGTTTTACTGTTGTCTCAGCGTCAATACCCTCTTCTTTTGGTTGTGCCACCTTTGTCTCAGTTCTAGAATCCTTCATTGGTACTGACGGGGTTTCATCCGCAACGTCTACTTTAGAGCTTTCCATCGCTGCTCTGAGCGAGTCTCTACTAGAATTCCAAAAGGCCTTAAGTTCACCTTTAGTATCTCCGCAGAAATCCTCAAACTCTTTCATGAGTTTCATGGTAACCTCGCTGTCCCCTGTCGCAGCTGTTCGCCAACGTTTTGTCAACATGTAGTTATTCATCCACAGGAAGCCCACGCTCGGGTATTGACTTTGGGGGAGCTCCCCAATCACCATCCGGGGACTTGTAGACCTGAGAGTTCTATAACCCCCTGCAGCGCTTATGGAGAACCTTCGGTTGTCCCTGTCAGTTTCGCTGTCTTGAGGAGTTGTGGTGATGCGTACAAAGGCGACGCCGCTGTTGTGTACATAGTCGTTAGAACAGCACTGCACGGGGAGAGATTTGTTGTACAAGTGAATACCAGAGCCGTGCGGACAGTCCCGTAGGAAGTCAAATCTGCAAGAACAAGCACCATGCTTTGTTACATTTCACAAGATATTTTCAGACTTAGGGACCGACATTAAAAGAATATTAGAACCCACTTAATATTTGCCACAAAACTTGAGACCCCATTTTTTTTCTGATAACGCACCCCCACATTTCCTACTTTTAATTGGCACCAATATAAATCGGAATATCTACAACCTTCAAGTAATTTGTGGGGGACCTTCAACACTAAGGGACAAACAGCTTGCTTTAATATAGTTCAAATATGAGTATATACAGGACAAAAAAAATACATTGATATTTCTTTCTACAGCTTTAATAACCAGCGCATGCGCAGTAGAAACACCCAGACGAACAAGAATCAATTTCATTGACATTGTATCCTGGGTGCTGGTAGGTATAGGGCTCAACGATAGATCTAATAAAGCACATTGCAGTCGAGCTGTTCACAGTCGTTTAAAATCACGAAGTTGCCTAGGTCCTCTGGTACCAATAAATTTGAAACATGGGACGAGACAAATTTTCAATGTTTTTCATCTATTTAGATAGTCTATTTTGTTTGTTTTGCAAAATACATTGTAAGAAAAGAGATGGATAAAATAAATAAATCTGAAATCTTTTGCAAAATAGCACGATACGTAATCTGAGTCAGGTAAGCAGTCAGGACCATTTAAAAGGTAAATATACACATTAAGTATTTTGCTTCTTGACATGTCCAATACAAATCAAGGATAAGCATTCGACACGACCAGCCCTCCCAGTATTAGAGAAATATATTTTTTGGAGAGCATTTAAATTTGATAATAGATTAGATTAGATTAGATTAGATTAGATTAGATTAGATTAGATTAGATTAGATTAGATTAGATTAGATTAGATTAGATTTGACACAGAAACCTACAAACCTTCGTAAAATTGCTTCCTGGAAAAGTAACATCCTCATTTTCTGCGTTGCGGGGTCGAAACCTGAAAAGGGACTGAAACAGTCACTGGTGTAGCATAATCAATCATTCTTCCTAATACGTTCAGTATAGTAACTGGTAAAGGTCTTATTGAATAACATTTGTTTAGAAATAGTTCGCTTGATTGTTCAGTTCAGTGTTTATTTTTCCTAGAAGTAATTCTACAGGGATCAAAGAATAGAGCTCCTTTCAGAGTATAATGTTGAAGGAGAAGCCTAAAATGAAACCTCTAGGCTTAACCTTGTTTAAGCTTCCTCTCTAGTTTACATTGGTTTGTGTAAGGCCTAGTTTACACGGTCTCGGCTAGCCGAGACAACTCTGTCCCCCAGACAATTTTGCCGAGCGTCTACATGAAGTGAACAACTGGATCTTGCAAGCCGTCGGCAAGGCTACGTTACATAATCCACTAAGTGGCGGATCACACTGCAGGCTTTAAACACGAGCTGTCTTGCCTCGAGTAGGCGAGTCAAGTGTTTCCCGCCTGCCGTGGTGAGACAAGAGTTGCCTCGCCTTTCCGAGACGAGTTTAAGATCCTCATATGGACAGTTGGTTGGACTTGCGAAAGAAAAAGGTGAAAAGTTAGCCAGCCAAGGGTAACTCGGGGGCAGGGTTGTCTCGGCCAGTTTGTCGACTAACACAGTATGAGCATGATAGTTCAAATATATAATCATTTAGTACTTATTACGGCAGAAGTAATTTTTGAGTTTATTTTTCAACAAAGCGGGTGAAGCAGAGTTGAAATAAAGAACTATGCAAGTTGAAATGATACTGGTAGTTTACGAATTAGAATATTCTGACCACACAGTGGTGTGTGGACATCTCGAGTGATTCTTGTGTTGTAATTTTGGTAGTAAACAAAAAGCTAAACACAAGCGTTTCAGTACTGAATATTTCTACAGCTTTCTTGAGTTATCACATAGAGCTGGTTATGTTATGGCTATTTCTTCGTATCCGAAGATTCACTAGGAAGTAGTCCGGTTGTTGTGACCACACGCTCTGCGATGACTATGTAGTCCGATCCTGGATCTGCAGGTCCTGGTGCAGCGCGGAAGGATGAGCTGGTATAAAGTTTCAAATTGTATGGCCAGCAAAACGTACAGCTGTTTATTTTTTTTCCTTTCCGAAATCATAGGGAAAAAATGAATGAGCGGAAGCTCACTGAAGTCTGGTTCAAACTTGTGAGGTAAGCAAAAGCACAAGCATGAGAATTTTAAATAACATAGGAAAAGACAAAGGAATACCAAGTGTGCGATGAGATGGAACAAGCTCACATTAGCGTTCCTTTGTCTTTACCTTTGCTATTTAAATTTCTTATGCTTATGCATATCCTTATGTCATTAGTGTGAACCAGGCTTTCGTTTCGATTTTTTTTTTGAAGTTTTAAGTAAGTTAAGTAACAATCCATTTAAAAACTAGAGAACTTTCTATTGTTCTGCGGCAATTTGCCTTCCCCACATTAGAATGTTTAGATTTTCATACTGAGAATACATCAACCTTTACACAACACGTTTTTGAGAAAAAATATACTAATATTTTGTTTTAAAGCGACGTTTTTTTTTTGTGCCACAAGATTTTGTCCAATCATGAGACTACAAAACAATAGCCAATAAAGGGTTCTAGTTTTCTAAGTTCCCCACATGGAATTTTTGTTGGATTACATATCGGAATAGTTTTCACTATAAAGGAATAAACTAGTAAACTAGAGTTAAATAAATGTACTAACTGGTAAAGTTACAGTAGATTTTCATGTTTTAGCCAATGAGGTGAGCGTTTTAAACAATATCGCAATCAGCAACTTTTTGCATTCTTTGCCGTTGACCACTCTAGTTCTTACTCGGACCATTACTTAAATATAAATATTATATTTTATGTTAATGAGGCAAAATGCATAAGACTAATTGTATTTGGACTGAATCAGTAGAAGTAATACTTTCAGGACAAGTATCTTACTGACTTGAATGATCTTACAAACCTTGAAAAACGTTCAGGCTGTCTCCCTCCAGACAGCTGGACAAGTTGAGAGGTATGAAGACTGGTAACCGAAGGGGGTCTGACTCGATGCAGTCGGGGTCTGGGTTCGGGAACGGGCAAATTGGAGCTGGGACCAGCACGAACCCATTTGACGAGGCTCTGCGAGACCAGCTCTGGACCTGCGAGAAGCCAGTCAGTCAGTGAGGTGTTACTGTATATATAGTTGTTTTAAAGTGATGTATAAATATATCAAATGATACCTTCTGAGCGATAGCCCTATAATGGAAATGGTCCACACTGAGAAAGAGAAAAAAGATCTGACAACAGTGGGATTCGAAACCACGACCTCCGGAACTTATCACCTTTGCTCTACCAACTGAGCTACAAGGCCAGACGGGATCTGTTCGTGGGGAATAAACATGGTAATTTGCGGCAAATGAACACGTAGGTGAATGGGTAACCAAATACGGTTTAGCCGCTCAGCACTATTAAGCCTATATAGTCGCTTTTTAAATTATGTGGTACGTTGAACTACTGTATAAGTATTCCAAAAATATCCTTTCTTGAGGTGTTACTTTACCCTGCTAACAGAGGGCTATCTTTTATTTGCTCGATCAACGGAAAGATAGGCTTTGCCGAAATTGTGTCGTTTTTCTACTGAGCAAGTCAAAGGATCGTGGGATCACCATATTCAAACAGATTTTAAGTCGGCTTCAAGGAACTGAGGCTCGTAACATGTTAGAATATGTAATTATATGATGGCGAGGGATATATAGGATTAATTCATGCGTGTTTGGGAAAAATTCTTACTAATTTTCCGAGCCCTGTAACGACAGAAACTACAGAGAATTTTGACAAAATACAAGTGAACTAATCCTTTAGATTACGAGTCATCATTTGGTTAAATTGCAATACAACGAGGGGCAAATTCTGCTCATATCTTTAAGAAACAGTTTGAGTTTTAGTACATTTGAAAATTCCGCAAACAACACTTGGCAAAGTTCGATTCACTTCATTGAATTTGACATCCAAAAATAATATGAAATAATCCCTAATTCACATGCATGTGAAATTTTAGATTAACGGTGATTACAGAGCAAAATTACGGAGTAATTTTCCCTCATTGTGTTATACCCACAGCAGTTGCACCCAACGTGTACACACAACAAATGAAACCACTTCAAAATCTGTTTGACAAATTTTGTTTCTGCCAGTATTTTGGCAGAAAGCTCGCGCAAGCTCAACAAAAATACTAAAACTATTGCGGCAGAAGCCGGCTATCTTTTGCATCCTTTCCTTCACCGCCATTCTTATCCTGTTTTACTCTACATCACATTCCGCTTAGTTTAAAAAAAATCTGCTTCAAGAGATGGATCTGCGGATTGTGGCTTGTCGCTGAAAAACTTTAATACATAATAAAAAACAAACAACTTAATTTACCGAAACTTTAAACACAATAGTTTTGACACTGATAAACTTGTGGACCTCCTACTTATTAAAGAAAATTATATACTGATTAAATATCTATTAATATACGATCTAAAAATCTTATGACAATACAATACAATACAATACAATAAAATTACAGCACGTTATAAGTGCAATCTCAAAATATATAAAATCTGGTAAAAAAAAAAGTCAAATTACTGCTCATCTAAGAAACAAGAGTTTTCGTATTT
Organism: Umimayanthus kanabou; assembly: GCA_025403525.1. Taxonomy (NCBI): domain Eukaryota; kingdom Metazoa; phylum Cnidaria; class Anthozoa; order Zoantharia; family Parazoanthidae; genus Umimayanthus; species Umimayanthus kanabou. The sequence continues at coordinate 382 of JAOBYH010459936.1, read as the reverse complement.
TGACTCTTAAGATTCAGCGTCGTGTTTTGTTATTTGGCAGCAATGGGGCTACGTTCCTATGATAAACGAATCAAAGAGAAGAAAGTGATACATCACAACCTACTCTCCAGCCCTACCAACCATTTCACACACGATGGAGCCTGTCGCTGCAATCCAATGAACCTCGATCTCAAATGCGTGATCTGGCGAGTAGTTGCCATGGTAACGGACCGTACATCTCTCTGGGCGGTTGCTCTTACAATGCGGGTCAGCATCTAAATACACAGTCTTATAGGCCGGGCCACATTCACACTCGCCTGGCAGACAAATAAACAGCATCTAAATACACAGTCTTATAGGCCGGGCCACATTCACACTCGCCTGGCAGATAAATAAACAGCAT
>JAOBYH010458825.1:0-15194 GCA_025403525.1 Umimayanthus kanabou | reverse complement strand
AAAATATTTGTTAATCTTTATAAACTAGGGTACTGTGCCGCTATGATTTACTTTTGAATTTTTCCAAATTGTAACCTTGAAAATTTGACTAAAGGTATTGCTCCCTTCTTAAGAAAACCCTGCACTTGGGTCTGCCTAAATTCTGCAGAGTAATTGGTAACAAGATCCTCAGCACAGGATCAACTTGGGCCACTTGTTTGTATTTTGGAAATGAAAGGGTTCATAACCTTGCGTACCTCTAACAGTCTCCCCATCTGTACTGACCAAACAAAAATCTCAAAAGTATCCAGCGATCCTGCACACACTATCTCTCCACTGCTGTCCAGGGCAAGGCAGGAGAACTGGGCGGGACGAGGAGACGTGAAGGTTCTGAAGTTTCTATACCTGATAACAGAGGTGAAGACTCTATTTTAGCACATGGCTCGTAAACATGTTGAACAACAACTCATTTTGATTTCTTACGTTGAATGTTTCATTTAACGGTTTCAGTTCTGTTTTCCTTTCCTGTGCTGGTGTTTATTCAGTAACTGTGCTCACATAGTGGGTGGCTCCAACCTCGTTCCCAGGGTCTTTCTCTTGGGAGAGGAAAGAGCCTGGTTGGGTCTGGTCACGTGCCACCCAGATTCTAGGTGGTAACAAATAAAATAATCGAACATGTGCGTTTGTTTTGACGAAAACATAATATTTTCCTCTCTGCACCAGGCTAAATAAGAACAAGAATCAATCTTAAGCACATCTTCCACATTTATTTTATTTGCTAGCACCAAGAATGTGGGTGCCACGTGACCAGACCCAACCAGGGAACGAGGTTGGGGTGGCTCCTCCTAAAATGGTCTACACTTGGTCTAGGGTTTAATGGAGCCGAAACTAACTGTAGAATTGCACACATTTTAGGTATCCTACTGATGATCAGTTACTGATTTGACTTTTATTTAGCGATATCATAGTTGTCTGTGCAGTTTAAATTTATACATGCATATATATATATATATTAGCTAACGTTATGATAAAAACACACATGTTGGATAATATAGTTAGCACGTATATTATCAAGTTACACCAATAGGGTGATTAAGCACTACATAAACGTGAAACTGCCACTTATGTCCAGAAATGCATGCAATTGCAAATATTGCAAATATCGCAGAACTTCTATCACTATCGCAGATATTGCAGATATTGCAAATATCGCAAATCAGTATCGCAGAAATTACAAATGTCTAAGTTACATGAAGAAATTCAGACTGGAAGAAACCCCATTGCAAATATCGCCGATATTGCAAATCAGTGTCGCAGAAATTACAAATGTCTAAGTTACATGAGACTGGAAGAAACCCCATTGCAAATATCACAAATATCGCGGAAATTGCAAATATCGCAAATCAGTATCGCAGAAATTACAAATGTCTAAGTTACATGACTGAAGAAATTCAGACTGGAAGAAATTAAACCCCATTGCAAATATCGCAGATATGGCAAATCAGTATCGCAGAAATTACAATATTTGCAATTGCATGCATTTCTGGACATATCTTGAAACTGCGAACGGCAGAAATGGTCTCGCAACTAAATTTTCCAATGTAGTAAACTGTGTAAAAGTCCATTTTTCCTACAAAACTTCTTATTTTTGATTCTTTAGAGAAGATAGCGAATGTTAGCAGTCTTATGGCCCTGTCACACTGTCGCGTATGAGAAAAACGTATGAGTTGCGTATGAAAATTCATAAACTGATTTTCATACGCTCAAAGTGCCCTTGAAAATACAGAATTGTTCGTCTACTTACCGTTTTGAACCCATGAGTAGCGTCATGAGTTGCGTATCGATTGCATGCGCATGGCCAGCATATTTGACCTATGAGTAACGTACCTCTAGCTAGCTCTCGCGTATTTAGCGTATGCTTAGCGTATAAACCATACGTCCGAATACGCACAAAATCTTTAAGCATGCTAAAAAAAAAGGATTTCTGCCTCGCCGTATGCCAGCATATTCCACCGTATGCGACTGTGCTTGAAAAGTATAAAACCTATGCCTAACGTACCTCTAGCGTACATGTATGTCAGCGTCTACCAGCGTTTGTTAACACGTTGGCATACGATAGTACTATATGCAATAGTGTAACAGGGCTATTAGCAAGCATCACTGCGAATAATTTTATGTCTAATTTCAATCCCTGCCATTTGCCGTTTCACATGTGCGTGGTGCTTAATCTCTATATTAATTATCTAATTAAACCATATTAAACCTTAAATTACAAAGCTCTCATCTGCATTCTTACGTACCACTCTTCTCACTTGCGGACAATGTTAAAATGTGTCTTTACCCAACATTTAAGGCGTTCAGTTTGTCACAAAAGCTGCTGTGTTGGGCACTCAATGGAGGATCATTTTAACCCTCTCAACCCCAAACATGCTAAGTGACTTATTGTTGATTTCTCCTGAACTGTCTCTATAATTTCCTTAAATATGGGTTGGGAGAATTTTATTTTTCATCTTGGTAAACTGCTGAGTATGATCATTTGCTTTATTCTCACTACCAAACAACTTATTTTGTCACGATAATATAAGTCAGTGATCTAGCTAGGCCAAAACGAGAGAGCGCTGCGCTCGTTTTTCTCAGTGCCCTTTCGTGTTTGTGCAGTACCCGGTCGTTTTCTTGCCATAAATCTTTCTTGGTGGCTTCTGATAATGTAAAATTGCAATAAAGTGCAGAGAAGTTTTGGGTTTTCACTTGATATTTTTGATAATTCTGTGCACAAGCGAACGAGCGCCCTTTCTGGTTTTTTTTTAGCTAGTAAAAGGAGAATTTAGATACTGAAAACATGGCTGGGGCTGAAAGGGTTAAAGATTTTGCGAAAACTGTTTTGCTCAAAGGTCCTCAATACAGTACCAAACCAATAGCAAAGCTGAGAACAGCCTGACATAAGCACATCATGCAGCCCTACAATGTACCTGTTCAAATCAAAGGCGCGCACTGTACCATCCAGAGAAGAACTGAGGACTGCCTGGCCATTTGGTGTGAAAACCACACCCGTTATACCACCAGAATGCTCGTGAAATGTGACAAAGCAGAACCCACTAAGAGTGTTCCATAGTTTCACCTGGTTAATGGGAAAGTATGCAACAGGATAATTAAAAACATGAAGCAATTATTTTTTAAGAATTCATTTATTTATCTATTCAATTTAAACATTCACAAAGCTAGTATATATATTGCAAAGATAAAACTGATAACCCATGTAGGATAGTTGGGATCCCATACAGAATACTATAGCCAGGGTCCTAAACAGAAAAGTTGGGATCTCATATAGAATATATCACATATAACACCACATTAGCAAAGTCGATCCATCTAACCTTGCCATCATCTCCTCCTGTAGCAATGTACATGCCGTCGGGCGAGTAAGCCAACTCATTCATGTCATAGTAATGTCCCTGTTGCTTCAGAATGTAAGTCTCACTCTGCCACTCCCAGACTAACAGCTGCCCCATGGATGCACACCCAAATGCCAGCCACTCCCCAGTAGGGTTGACGCTGATTGCTGTTATCTTCTGTTGGGATATACTATCACACAAAGCAAGTTTTCTTAAGTAACAACCACAGCAACAGCGTTTTGCACTTAATTATTACAGATATAATATAGAAAAAGAACAAAAAAATATGTTACAAGTTGTTAAGTGCTGGCTACCTGTAATAACCATAGGGGATAATCAAGACAGGTGGCTAATTAACAAGCATACAGATGAGGTCAGAAAAAACATTTATGGCTGGGAGTACCTCGCAAGCAGGCATCTCCCACATCCAGAGGGGGCTAAGAGATCTCTGCCTGCCAGTAGGCAAGTTTTTAAAAAAAATAAAAACATATTTTAAAGCAGAATATGGAAAACTGTTGCTAACACACCTTGGTTATATAAAGTTCAATAATAGTAAATTAAACAGATAACAGAAAACACATACATAGTCACACAGATAGTGAAAAATTAAGAAAATAAATGCTTATTTACAGAAAAAATGAAAATCTGTTTCCAAAAGGCCCCTATGTGGAGCAGATAATGGTGATGTTAAATGTACTTGGTAGCACAATTTAGATACTGTAGATTACATGTATGATGTATTTTTTCAAGTGGTAAAAACAATATTTTATGAACCAGCGTAACTAATAAGCAGAATGTTGTTTATTAATATACTGTATGTTTTCAAGCTATTGTGTAATGTTCTTTTTATTACACAGGAGGAATCCCACAGCGGTGGCACAGCGGTTGAGATTTACACTACTGTCACACTGCTGTCCACACTGATGTCACATCAGTGACAATTGCCACTAGTGTAACATCGGTGGTAGTGACAGTATTGTGACAGCGGTGTACTTAACTGTGATGTGACAGCAGTGGCCTCGACAACACTGTGACAGCGATGGCAGCAATATTAATATGTCAGCGATGTAAATTGACAACGGTGCAACAACGATGACAAGAACAACAGTGTAACATTACTGTGCACACTAGTGTGACAGCGGTAACAACTGACAGCGCTGTGACAGCGGTGTCAACTGACAGCGCTGTGACAGTGATGTCCACATTAGTGTGACAGCGATGTGCACATCACTGTGAGAGTAGTGGCAACTGACAGCGCAGTCGCAGCACTGTCAGTTGCCATCACTGTCGCACTAATGTGCACATCGTTATCTCAGCACTGTTACTACCACTTCTGTCACGACGCTGTGCTCGTTTTCGCTGCCACAACGCTGTGCTCCTTTTCACTGTCACAGCGCTGTGCACATCGGTGTCTAACCGCTGTGGGATTCCTCCTGTGTAGTAGCCTGATACGTCGTTGCGAAATAGAATTTTTAAGAGACTTTGTATCGGAATTTCGTTTCTGGCCAATACCTCTGTAACTGCTGAATCAAATAAACTCTGACTTACCTGAAGTGTTGTATGTGTCGTTGTTGTTCCCTGGTAGAAATTTAAAGACATTTCAACGATTTTTAGACCCTCATTTCTCCCCCACCGAAGTATACGAAGTATACGTTGTTTCAGTCAATTTAGAAACAATTAGGCTGTTAATACAGCCTCTTGTTTTAAAAGCGTTCTACTCTCTACATTATAAATAGAAATCGTTAACGTACGTCTCAAGTGGGCAAACTACAAAGGAGACCTAATTACTCTCGTCACAGGATTTTTCTAGATTTAAAAAATATATATTTGAAACAACAAGGTAAAACAAACATCAGTAGTCAAATTGTACCGTCAGCTTTTGTATGCCTTCCATAAAGAAGGTTAATAGGAGTAAAAAGAACTTGACTCCTTTCTCGATCCGAATCTTTTCACCAGCAAGAGAAATCTTGAAAACATTTAGGAAAACAACAAGGACGTTTTTGCTTCCAAATGCGACTTAAATTGATTAGATTGATACCGAACGGAGGTCTTCACACATGTACGCGGATTAAGTTTCTTCGCTGAAATTAGCTCATAAATAGACTGTTAGAACCACGACAGTGTTAACCACTGGCGGCAGTGTTGACTCTTGACGGCAGTGTTAACCACTGACGGCAGTATTAACCGCTGACGGCGGTGTTAACCACTGACGGCAGTGTTAACCACTGACGGCAGTGTTAACCACTGACGGCAGTATTAACCACTGACGGCAGTGTTAACCACTGACGGCAGTATTAACCACTGACGGCAGTGTTAATCACTGACGGCAGCACGTAAGTGGAGCCGAGTTCATACGTGTGTCGCAGTTGACACATGTGACAACATTTATGCAGTCATCTGTGGGGGCTCAACGCTTTGGTAAAAGGTCTCGGTGAAGTTAGCAAGTGTCACCAATGCTATCTTCATAAATGCCGAATGACGGCCACCACCCAACTACAGGCTCTGCCAGTGAAGTCGCATGTCACACGTCCCCGTCATTGTAGCCCCTAGGAATGCTTCGGCAGCCGAGTGACAGCGGCGAGAGGCGAATTATCCGGCGCCTCTAAATAACCGGAACCTGTGGCTAAGGGATGGAAAACCCCTACAGAAAACCCTGGTCCTCCAGGTTGGGGGTTGAGCGTGGGGCTAGCAACCCCACTCCATAAAACACTTCACGCTACAGAAACATCAACGAATTTACCAACAACTTATCCTATTCCTTCTAACTAGAAGAAGTGTTATGACGCATTGTGACCAAAGCCGAAAGGATGTTACTGCGCAGAGATCCTTTCTATCCTCTAGGAAAACCATGGAATGTTAGAACAATGTACGAAGCAGGTATTAGACAGCAAAGATTGCGAGGGAAGTCAGAAACTACAGTATCACAGTACTTGGCCTACATGTAGGCGAGACAAGGTGGACAGAGTCAGGACAAGTGAGACTTCATACAGGTAAGACAATTCTATATTCAGGACACGAGCAAGTCGGACAACGCCCCACACACAGAAGGAGTTGCACCGATGTTATCACCAGAGGCGAAGCGTTCTCTCATCAGCTGGCCCAAGGATTATATCAGCGATATTCAAGACGGAGAAAGAGAAGATAAAACTGAAATTGTACAGTGTTATGCTCCAATAAACGATAGTGATGACGAAACGAAGGAGAATTTTTACAGCCGTTTACAGAGTGTACTCGACAAACAGAAGAACAAGGACTCAACCATACTCAGGGGGATTTCAATGCGAAGATCGGTTCAATTAACAAAGGAAGAAGTGATGGGACAGCAAGGACTTAGCACCGTAGACGAAAATGGCGAACTGTTTTTGGACTTTTGTGCATTCAACAGAATGGTTATTGGGGGTAGTATATTGCCACATAGACGTATTCACAAGGCAACTTGGGTTTCGCCCGACCACAAGACTGAAAACCAGATAGATCATGTTTGCGTAAACCAGAAATTCAGGCGATTTCTGCAAAATGTACGCGTTTTACGAGGAGTAGATGCAGCCTCCGATCATCATCTCGTGCTGACAAAACTGAAGCTGAAACTAAAGAAAAGTTGGACACCACCGAATAAATAGTACAATGTTACAGTTGTTACTGCCCTAAAGGATCAAGAAAAGCTTGAGCAATTCCGAATCAGTCTATCAAACAGATACGAAATCTTACAGGACCTGCGCGAAAATGAAAATACATGCCCGTGGACATTAAATGGAACCATGTCAAAGAACCACTGAACACCACATGCGCAGAAGTTTTAGGCAAGAAGACGTTCCAACAAAAAGATTGGATATCAACCGACACTATGAAGAAAGTCCAGGAAAGAAAAAAGGCGAAACAAGTCCTAAACGTCAGAAAAACACGAGCAGCTAAATCAAAAGCCCAATAAGCACACAAGGAAGAAAAGCGCAGCATCAGATCGGATAAAAGAAACTACGGAGAACAACTTGCAACCGAATTAAGCAGAAGAAGCCGCTGGTAATGGTAATCTAAATGAGCTGTATACAAGATAACAAAGACTCTTTCTGGGAAACAACTAAAGGTAACGACGCCAATAAAGGATAAGGGAGGGGGGAAGGTTTTGACTAATACAGACAAGCAGTTGAAAAGATGGGCCGAGCATTTTAAGCAATTTTTAAATAGACCTGCCCCCAGCATCACCCCGGAAATCCTTCCAACCAAAGTTGACCTAGACATTAGCTGCGAACGACCAAGCAAAGAGGAAATAAAGAAAGCAATCAAGCATTTGAAGAATGGAAAAGCTGCTAGACCTGACCACATTCCGCCTGAAGCTCTGAAAGCAGATATCAACATAACGGTGGAAATCTTGCATGAACTACTTGGAGCTATATGGACCGAAGAAATTGTACCCAATGATTGGAAATTTGGTGACCTCGTCAAAATTCGAAAGAAAGGAGATCTACAGAACTGTGATAACTACAGGGGGATATCTCTCCTATCAGTTCCAGGGAAAGTTTTCAATAGAGTAATTCTTGAAAGGCTCCAAATAAGCAGGTTTTAGAAAAGGAAGGTCATGTACGGACCACATCGCGACGCTTCGCATTATAGTAAAACAGTCACTGGAATGGATTCAGCACTATTTGTTAATTTCATCGATTTTGAGAAAGCATTCGACAGAGAATCCTGAGAAGATCGTGACCATAATACGCAGCTCTTACAGTGGCATGTCTAACAGAGTTATACATGAAGGCAAGACCAGTGAAACTTTTAACGTAATTACCGGAGTTCGACAAGGTTGCCTACTGTTACCTTTTCTGTTCTTACTAGCAATCGAGTGGATAATGCAAGAAACTACAGCCAACAAGAGAAACGGCATACAGTGGACGATCTGTTCACAATTAGATGACCTAGACTTCGCAGATGATATGGTTCTTTTGTCTCACACCTACAATCAGATGCTGGAGAAGACGTCTGTACTTGACACCACAGCCCAACAAGAGGGACTTAACATACGTAGAAGGAAGACTAATGTTTCAAGAATGAATACGGCAAACACCAACCCACTGATACCGCTCAGAGGAGAGCCGATTGAAGATGTGGATTCATTTACTTACCTTGGCATTAAATTTATTGTCAGCAAGACTGGAGGTACAGACGAAGATGTAAAGACAAGAATAAAGAAAGCACATAACGCATTCCTAACGATCAATATTTGGAAATCGAGAAACTTCAGACTTCAAACTAAGCTACGACTCTTCAACTCTACTGTAAGATCAGTTCTACTATATGGCTCGGAAACATGGAGAAGAAATAGGCATACCATAACCAAAGCTCAGACATTCATTAACAAATGCCTAAGGTGGATACTTGGCATTCAGTGGGTCGACAAGGTTACCAACGTAGAATTGTGGAGAAGATCACAACAAGAACCTGTGAGTAACATCATAAGAAGAAGGAAATGGCGATGGATAGGACACACCCTCGGAAAACCAACCACGGATGTAACAAGACACGCCCTGGGCTGGAACCCAGCAGGGAAAAGAAGGAGTGATAGACCAAAATTACACATGGCAAAGGTCAGTGGAGGACGAAGCTAAGAAAGCTGGCAAGTCTTGGCCTCAGATCACCAAGAGGGCTAAGAATAGGGTGCGTTGGAGGACATTCGTTGATGGCCTATGCTCATCACTGAGCGATGGGCATAAGTAAGTAAGTAAGTAGGTATAGTTCCGTGGAGGGGCGTTCATGTCTTTAACAAAACTGGTAGTTTTTCACATAAATTTGTAGACAACGAAGGATATGTTCCGTTGCTGTTAATGAGAATAACAAAATTTTGTAAAGTTACCCTGGCAAATTAATATGTACGATACAAGCGGCAAGTTGCTTGACTCAGCTTTCGATGGAAGCGAATGGGGAGACGAGGGTAAACTCGCAAGTCTCGGTTCGGGCGGACGGGTTTTGTCACTGGATAGCCTTACCAACTCCATCCAAGTTCTTGATGAACAGGGACGTCCGTAACTAAGACAAAGATCCAAGGATTTCTTTCCTGGCAGTCCGGGATAGCGTTTAACAAACTTAGTGGGGAGCTGTGTTATACTGAAAAACGCGCTGCAAAGGTCAAGGATGAGCTATCGAGTATGCAGTTAGAGGTGTTCACTCAAGATGGCGAACCTCTCCATATTGTACCACTGGACAGAGAGAAGTTTCATGATCCAAGGGCTTTGGCCATTACAGCCGATGGACGCATATGCACCGCCGTGGCCGACATGGGCAAGAAAGTGATGCAGCCGGCGATACATGTGCTGTACTAGGTGGAATAGGAGGACAGGAAAAACGAGGTATCTGGTGCTGCAGAAGACTTTTTAGTGTTGTTCTAATAAAATGTTTCCAACATTGCCGACGAAAGAGGAACCCGGACCCTGTCGGCCCCTCCCCTAAACCTGCCGTCGGCCCCTCCCCTAAACCTGCCCTTGCGCTACGGACAGAGAACCATCCAAGCTGCTGTAAATGACAATTTTTAATGAAGGAATGCGTTATCAAATGATGCTTGTACAAATTGGACGTGATTAGGATAAAACGCCGTTACGTTTTGTGAAAGCTGTTGTTTGTTCAAAAGACGTGTTGCTTTATCTCGTGTAAAATTTGAGTGAAAAATCTACCTTAGATGAAAAAGCTTACAGTGAACGACTTTCATAGTTGCTAAGCAACATGTTGTACAACGCGCGTCGCGGCAATAACGAACATTCAACACTGTCACTGGTGCTGTCGCAGCAGACAGGTCGGAGGAACACCAACCAGACTCACAAGCTTACAAAAAACAAAAAATATATCTAGCCCATTAACAAGGAAAGGTCTCATGCAGAAAACAAGGCGTCTCATGGACAAAAATAGTGTCTGTTTTCAAATGCTCGTAATTCTGTTGTCTTTTATTGCAACTGAGCGTGGTTTTCGCTAAAATGAATCCAAAGAATAGTTGTTTGCATAGTAAATCACTTTGTTCGGAAGTTCAAAGTGGATTTTGTGTTAATTACTCCAACCCTAGCCCTGCCCTTTTATTTCCCTCAAGCCTGATTGGGGCTCCAACTGCCAAATTTCCGAGGTTGACGGTCAGGAGTAGTACATGCTACAGGAGACCACTTTCCTGTTAACGCGCTACATATACTAAAGACAAGGGTTTAAACACACCAGGTTTGCTTCTGTTTTCTTCGTCCACTGAGAAAGAACAACAGCGTACAAATAACATGTATAAATTGTGTCAAAACGTGGCGTAATCGACTTGTCTGGTGAACATTGGAAGACTAGTATTGACAAAATTGAAAAAACGCAAAAAACTGCGTTGAATACCTTTTTTGGTCAACATGGGTTTATATGGTATGTTTTTCGCCGTAAGCTGTACACCAAACTTTACGGCGGAAAACATACCATATCAACCCTTGTTCAGCAATACTTGTGTTCGTCGATAGTTAGCCAGGGTGTCGTGTACAAGTAGCATAGGTTAAGATCACACAATGAACAAAAAAGTAGAAATGGTGTAAAATAGGGTTATTTCAATTTTGAATTTCGCGCAATGAACTTAACCTTGTAACCCAGAATTTTGTTAATACACCATTTCACTAATGCAAAGTTTTGCTAGATGGGATTTATGTGATGTTTATGTTGAATAAATGAACCCAAATGTGACCGATAACAAGGGAATGGACCTAGCAAAATTTGGTGTAATGTTGACTATCCGCATTCCCGAGAGGACTGCCGCACAAATCAAAAGGTGGACCCCAAGGTATTCGGCTCTCTAAGCAAATCTGGTTCGCATGCATGTTATTTACATCTTCAGGCAGAAGCACTCACCACCCCGTAGCTTCATTGAGAAGCTTTTACGCTTTTGAAAAAGCCCATTTGTCTTGAGGCCGAGATGCAAAAGGAGCCATATGGTGATTAAACTCGGCGGTCAGTTAAGTTATAGATGTTTTTGTTCTATCATTCTCAACTGTTCAGACCGTTCACAAATGGTTTTGAGATTCACATGGCAAGTAAAGCAAAATATTGTGACCATATAACCGTATATCCAACTAGGACCCCCCCCGGAATTTGACGAACTTCACAACCAGGTGCGGCCTAAAGTAACTATATATGGCTGTAGCTTTAAAAATACATAAGTGGAAACATGATTAGGAAGAGATTAATAAAATTTTAATTTAAATTACTAAACTCTCTAAGAGCTCGCTGTCTGAATACCAGGTATATACATCAGCCCGAGATACAGCACAATATTTGTGAGATTGTAATTATACTATTATTGAATCGTATTATCGGTATGATTTTGACCTACATACAGTTTTGTGCCCTGGGCGGTCAAACGCGCGCGAGGTCCGAAGCAAGAGAAGGACCTCGCGCTCGTTTCGCCGGCCTTTGGCAAGCGAGTTTGCCTCTAGTACCCAGGGTAACATTTCTGTTACCTTCAAAGTTCTGCACACTGACTTGCCTACCAGCACTGCCACAAATTCCATTTTTCCACTTTCAATTTTGTAAATCCCATATTGAATACTGGAGAGAATGGCCAAACTGGTATGTTGTCTGTAAGAAGTATTCATTGGAAGATCTCTACGATTCAGAATTTTTATTTCATTGATACATTTTGATGAAAAATAATAATTTTTTATTAACATATTTCGAAACAAGAATATTGTATTTGGAGAATCAACTAAGTTAATCGTGTCAGCTATCTCTGTTGGCCTGTTGTATCTGTTTCTTTTGCCTCACTCGTTCAGCCAGGAACTTACACCGCGTGATGCAGTCGCCCTGTCGGCAGGAACAACGAAACGTTAGTAATAAAAATAATAATAATAATAACAATAATAATGATTGATAACAATAATAATAATTATTACTATTATTATTATTCTAAGGATTGTTAAAACAATCATTCCCTGGAACTGAAAGTGAATCGTGGCGGAATATTCACCGACATGCGAAACATGGAGGAAGATATTCTAAAAGCCACTATTCGCCGAGATTGAAGAGAATAATTGTATTGGTATATACAATAGGCCTTCGGCAACCTTTCAGCAACTTTTGGAGTCTTGAGCAATTTCTTGTGCTGCTAGCAACTTGAGCAACTTTTGAGCAACCAATGAGCTTATCAGAGACATGAAGTACACGGTGTTGATAGACACCAGCTAATGGCACCGGAAAAAGACTGTATTCACCAAGGTTTAATTTTTACCAACAGAAATTTTGTGTAAAATTTATCGAAACAGTTCGTAGATGGACACTGTGTATTAGCCAGAGATAGAGAACCAATCAGATTGCTTGAAATATCAACGTCACCGAGCTTGTATATGCTAATGCTGACTAATAAAAACAATAATAATAACAAAAGCTGTAAAAACGGGATTTCGAAACTTCCCAGCGGTCGTATCTTGCTAGCTATAAACTCGCGCATGCGTGGTTGTTACTCCGACACGCCAGGCCCGTTCCGTTGGCATGGCAACAACACTTTGATTTTTGTCTACTACATTAGACGGCATTCAGTTCAGTTTACTTGTTTCACCAAATACACTACATAACACGTATTTACAAAAAAGTTTACCTGGTGAGGAAGCCCAAAAGAAACCAACAGAGTTTATGACATTTGGTCTCCCTCGTGACAATTTTTAGACTAGAAATTACTGTGGTGCAGTGGCACAGTGTGAATGATCAAGGGAAGATTTTGTTAACACTCCAAAATTCGGAGGTGAGTGAAGGAAATTCTAGTTGAACTCAAGTGCGGCAGAGGAGGTAATTTGGAAACTTTGAATTGAATGTGGAGACACTTGAACGATTGCGAATATCAAAGTTAAGAGTATTAAAAAATGTAGGACCTTGGTATTTGATGGAAACTGTCTGATATTCTGGCAGGCGATACGTCTGGCAGCTACAATCTAACCTTTGTGTCCTAAGTATGTTATATTTCATTCAACCTCTCGGGGCGGATATATTGCCATGGCAACTGCACCCTTACCTTTGTTTTTCCAGGAACAGCATTAGCAATACAAGTCCACCTGTCCGGGTGGGTCTTCGGATACTGTGCCATGGCCTGTTCCAACTGTTTTTGCTGGATCTGAGTCCAAGCAGATTCACCACTGACGTCACTTACAACCTGACCCCCCTGGCTTCCCTTCTCGTCTGTCACTGCAGACTGAGAGGAGGCTGGGGCCAAATTATTGGCTACTGTCATGTCAGACTTCTGGTCCGCGTTATTAGAGTCATTCTGTTCAGAAATTAATTTAGGTTTTTGTTTTTCTACCTGTCCCACTATCCTCTCTGGTCGCTTACGCTGGACAGTGGTTGGTTGAGAGGAAGCAGGACCTTGTTTAGAAGCGTCAGTTGATTTTGTTGACAGCATCTTCTGTCCACTTGAAACAGATGAATTTGCTGGGGTTTGTGCATCGGCGCGTTTTGGCTGCGTAGTGGTAGCAACTGAAGGAGGGACTGGGCCCAGGTCCTCAGACTTGGTAGCAATCGCATCACTAATGGCCACAGTTTGTTTCTTGGAAGGAACAAGGCGACCCAAGTCTCTCCCTGACACCAACACTAAAGAGAACAAAGATCTTGTGAATTGTGAGATATTGTGAGAAACATGTAACTCCACTACACATTACCTGTTCAAGAAGAACTCAATTCAAAATTCTAACAATCACCATTAAAGCCCTTCGTGGACAGGTGCCTCAAAACATGTGTGAACTGTCAAAGCCTTACTGTCCTCTCAGAACTATTCGTGCTTCAAGTCAGAACCTACTCTATACGCCTGTTTTCAACATCAAAACCTACGGTGTTCGTTCCTTTTCTTTCTCTTCTACTATTCTGTGAAACTCGTTGCCAATTAACATCGGAGAACTCTAAATCCCTGGACGTTTTTGAACGCCAGCTCAAGACGTTGCTTTTGAACAAGGCATTCCCTTAGCTTCTGTTTTAACCAGTTTAGCTTTAAAATTTTGTTTGTAATATTCATCATTTTTTAATTGTTTAAGCCATTTTAGCTTTTAAACTTTTGTAGTTTTAAAACATTATACTATGGAAAATGCTACGAACGTTAGGAATAACGCGCTATAAAAATGTATTATTACCGTAGAATTCCGAACGTAACGACTCCCCGAAAGCAACGTCAATGTTCAGAGGCTGCTAAAGGAAACCCGAAAGTAACGACCCCCTCCCCCATAAGTAAACGACCCCCTCCGAAAGTAACGACCCGCTCTTAAATATAAACGGAAACCAGCCGTTTAAAGAAGGGGACATAGCGGTTAATGCAAAAGTGATTGGCCAAACAAGAATCGCTAAAGGGTATTTGGGCACAAGGAGGAGGGATAGAAATCACATGTGAGCAGGAAGTCAGCAGCAAGAAAGGCCCCAGAGCTCAGTATTGAAAGACTTAAGAAGACAGATGGCGGGAATAAAGAGGCAGGACGGCTGTGTGTAACAGGTGAAAGGCAAAGAAACTTTTCCAGAATTAACAAATACGAACGCAATTAAAGTCATCATGTTTTCCACAAAACGTTTCGGTGAGTCTTGCTCATTTCTTTAAGTTTACAAACAAATTTTGGTATCCGAAAGTAACGACTCCCCGAAAGTAGCGACCTCCCGAAAGTAACGACTCCCCGAAAGTAACGACCAACCGAAAGTAACGACCCCCCCAAAAGTAACGACCTCCCGAAAGTAACGACCTCCCGAAAGCAAAGACCTCCCGAAAGTAACGACGCACAGAAGACCCCCCCTCCCCCCAAATTACAATTTTTGATTAATATTTGCACTGTGTACACAGTAATAAAATAAAAATGCTTTCAATATTTTAAA
>JAOBYH010457714.1:0-15195 GCA_025403525.1 Umimayanthus kanabou | reverse complement strand
TTTTTAGACCTTAAAATTACTGTGTGTCCCCCCCCCCCCTTCTGTAACATTAGTCATATTGGGGTAAACGGAATGGTACTTGGCAAAGACAATGTTTGGGTTGATATGTACATTTTAAGGTGTTCAGGTGTG
This sequence comes from Umimayanthus kanabou, assembly GCA_025403525.1. NCBI lineage: Eukaryota > Metazoa > Cnidaria > Anthozoa > Zoantharia > Parazoanthidae > Umimayanthus > Umimayanthus kanabou. The sequence goes on along the minus strand of JAOBYH010457714.1, from coordinate 15,063 downwards.
GTTACGTAAAATGACGTCTTCGTGATATCATAAAATTCCTCTTTTTGCAAATTACCCACAACGCAAGACAATTTTTTTATAGTGTTTCAGTTAGGTGTTTTCGCGTGTTCAAATGCATTCAAAATACCTAATTTTATATTCAGAATCTAATTTGTAACAAAAAAAGAATCACTTAGCTAGTAATTAGCGTTGCAATGGTAACTGTCGTGCTTTTTTTGCAAAAATGGTAAAAACCAGTGTTGCAAACCCTTTTTGCCATAGCAACAGCTGTCACAATACATATCAAAATGTCCCCCATAACATGTTAGGAAACGTCACCAAATTTGGTTACTGTATCTTTCTCCCTTGCAGAGAAAATGAATAAAAATACCGGCTGGGGGCATTTGGTCCCCCCCCCCCCCTTCCCCAGACCGGGTAGGATAATGCTTCTTAGAGTCCAACAATATTATTTCCGTTATAGTAGTAGTAATAATAATAATAATAGTAATAATAGTAATGATATTAGTTATTCTTACCAAGAGAACACGTCGTTTTATAGGGCTTTCAGACAGTGGGGTTCTTCATAACTAAGAATTTAGACTTTAAATGAACTTATCATTATTTAGATTATTAAAATTCTTACGATAATTATTGCGATAGTTATGATGATGATGATTGTTCATATTAATTACTTTATGTTCAAGTTTTTATTTCTTTTTTGTTTGTTGTAATTATCATTGTAAAATGAGAATATTGAAGATTGAAGATCCGTAAGTAATAATAGTAATAATAATAATAGACTTTATTTGGAACAATATTCATTAAGTTAAGCACTTTTAAAATATATTAACAATGAAGCTGTGCATAAAATGACAGACAATCGAACGTATTTAGACACAAACAGCAAAAATAGTAATACAAAAATCATAATCTATAAAATAGCATGACTCGTCTTTGTTTTTTAAAGAACATATCCTATTTCACATCGTATCTGTATATTATGTTTTTTCATTTCTAAACTAACACACCTCCCTTCCAAGTACTCTTTATCCCTCTCCAACCGATGACATTTCTCTTTGTACTCCTCCAGTATGGCCTGATGGTAACAAGCACCTTGTCTGTGGCAGGTTCCATGTGAACCGCACGTGTGACAGTTTTCCCTCTCTCCCGAGTCCACGGTGCCAATTACGTCGACATTCCACGAGTTACTGTTTATCGGCTCCAGCGGGGTCTCGATGATCTAAAATTGAACAAACAATGACATTAACTTTACTTCGGGGATGGGGTTGGGTGGTGGGAAATAGCGGGGGATGGTATGGGGGCAAAACGCACAGTAAACTTGCAAAAAGCTTTAATACAAACAGTCTTTGGCGAACATTCTGTACTAAGTTGATGGTGACTGGAGATCGACACTCGCCGAATCGCTGGACGCCGATTTTGACGGGAAAATTGTTTTACTATCTACTGAACTAGTGAAAAAAATATAATTCTATTTCCCTGAAAAACAGAATGCAGCAAACTTCCTAAAAACTTGAGGCAATGCCTACCTCACGTTCAACGTTTGGTAAACAGAACTGTTGGCTTTCTTTTATAAATGATTATATCAATAAAAGCTGAATAACCTTGTGGATGGTTAGCAGTTCAACGTTTCGAGTGTCAATTAATCCTTCGTTAAAACAAATGTTGTTAAACGCTAGAAATTGTAGACTTTTGACAACCTCACGGCTAAGAATATAATGTATCATTTTCTTATGAAACCACTTTAGATTGGTTGGCCGTCTATAAACTAGTCTTCCAGAGTTTGCTTTTATAGTTCTGCAGCATAAATACAAATATAACAAACGTTCGCTGCTTTCTAAGTCTTTGTACACCTAAATTGATTCATAATTGCAAAAGTGCCGGTATCTAAAAAGTCGCAAGTCGTAAATGATGCCCGAAAGTGAATAGTCTGTGTCTGGTATTGGATTTGATACATCCCGCTCGAAAAAACGTAGAAGGAATGCTCTAAATCAATCAAAATTTTTTTAAGTATTTGCATATTGACTAGCATATATCTAGTTCTTGAAATATTGAAAAATATAGTTTTGATAAACACTTTTTCAACTTGTATTTTAACTGATACATTTACCACCACGCCGGATTATTTTCAGTTAAGGTATTACAGTATTTATCAGTTACAATTGTTTGTAGTATTCAGTGGAAGCCTAAAGGTCAGTTTACACGATGCAACTCTCGCATGACACAGACTTAAGCGATGTTTTAGCGGTTATTTACACTCACGCAACTTTAAGCTCATGACACCGTAAAATCGTGTACAATTTTCCCGGTTTGTCACATGGGAGAATGGGGCGAGCAACAAACAAAATGGCGAACACCAAATATGGTATAATTTTTCCAAGTTTATCGTGTACATGTAGTTTAAAACATGATTAAAAACGCTACAATTATTTTTTAAATGAGTTAGACGCAATATTTGTAAGCTAGTTGTAGATTTGATTTACACGATGCAACTCGTGTTCAAGGGTGATATAAGCAGTTTGCATGTAAGAATTGTAGTCATAAGGTTTACCGTGTAGATCGGTATTAATCCAGGTGATTTGACAAATACAAAAAAAGAAATTTTGGTAAAAAAAAAATATTTAAACACTCAGTTTTGAACCAATACATTTTTTTGTCACTTTTCCATTTTATGCTTTGATAAAGGCTATAATTTAAATAGTCAGTTCCACAGCTAATCTCTGCCAATTAATAGACATTGACTGTTTCTAAATCAAATTCTATGTTTGGTTTTTGCGCCGAATCAGAAGATTCGTTTCTTGATAACAAAATTATCCAAATACTGCTGAAAGTGTTCTTAATGATAACCGTAATTTCTTATATTGAATAAGAAAGCCAGTAAAAGTAGTTTTTTGCAGGTGCCCCAGCCACAGAAATATAAACAATACAGCAAGAAAACGAGAGACACCTGTTGATAATTTGTTTTACCAATCAATAGTTTGTAAGTTAGTTTTGTAGGTCACAATAAACTGAACCAAGGAAAAAATGATAGAAATAGTTAAACTGGCACAAGTAGAAATCAGTGGTTAAGAATACAAACCGTAGGACTATATATATTCTCTACACGAAAGCGTAGTCTTCGTGATTTAGAATTAGTTGCTTTGTTATAAAGATCTTCATCATATTTATCAAAACAAACAGGTGGATTCTATCAGTAGAGTATTGACATCAGGTGAAATAATATGGTGGGCGGAGGTATGGGCAAGCGCCAGAAAAGAGGGAAGGGAAAATGAGCGAAGTGGGTCAAGAGTGGGTTTCAAGCACTGTATGACCATTTATGGTCAAACAATGTCCTTAACATACTGTTTTAAAACAATTCCACGGTCTGTGTGTTGGTGGTGTCTTTTACATTAGCACTAACTCTACATCCAATTTACATGGGTTTACACTTGGTAGCGAATGTGAATTAGTTAAATTTCGTGTTTTGTTTATCTGTATTTGGAATTTGGCGTGTGATATTAATTTTTCCTGAGGCGGATACCAGATTTATTTAACAGTTAATCAAGTTGGGATCAGATATAAGAACGCTAATTTAGACAATCTATCTTACTTGCACTACAAGATTTGCTTCCAGATTTAGTAACATTGTTCCAGATAAGATCCATAAAAGAAATGTCCCTAGTTTTTACGTGTACAGAAACAAACAATGGGGTCCTATTGCAATTAAATCCATAAGTGTCTTGAATCTTTTGCTAGACCGTCTTATTATATTTTCAAGAGTAAAATGTTTCCAAACGAGTATTTTTTTTGGTATCGCAGAAAATAGAAAGTGATTCAGCAACTTACTCCTTTCCTCTACATAAATTGTAAAAGCTATTATATTTTTTCATAAAGTATGCACTTTCTGAAATCTGAATCGAATCACTTCTTTTAAAGCGGAAGTAATAACCGATTGCTAATACCTCATTAGTTGTTCCATCGGGCATAATAGTTCCCACTTCCTCAACTGTCCACGATCCTTGTTGATTTACATTCAGTGGTAGTTCATCTATTTCTGATTCTAAGGGATACTCTTGAACAGTGTGTTCCAGAGGTAGCTCTTCTACTGTTGATTCAAGAGGGAATTCTTGCACAGTGTTTTCCAGGGGGATTTCCTCTATTGTTGATTCAAGAGGATATTCCTGCACAGTGTTTTCCAGGGGAATTTCCTCCACAGTTGATTCTAGGGGGAATTCTTGCACAGTATTTTCCAAGGGTATTTCTTCCACAGTGGATTCAAGAGGAAATTCTTGCACAGTGTGTTCCAGGGGAAATTCCTCTACATTTGATTCTAGAGGGAACTCTTGAACCTGGGTTTCAAGACAACATCAAAATTGAATGACAAAGAAAATAAAAAAACTAAATTGGCAGAATAATGTACACCTCTGGAAAAAAATATTTTTGAGATAGATGAACTTTCTGTGATAAGCACTCTTTTCTTATTATCTAAGACCTCAAGTTAAACTTTTTTTCCCTTATATTGTCGGTCAATCGTATATATTGTCCTCACATAGTTAACTTTAGAGTTAACATGTATTTATTATGTATTTATTTAAATACTTTTATCCATGGTTCTCGACACTGGTCAACACAGAAAGACCACGTTTTTCCCATTCTCACTATATATATTTGAAGCATATATTTGAAGCATTGAATCCTAAACATAAACATAAACTTATGGTTATGGCCCAATTGTCCGGGTTTTGATAAAACAACTGGATACAAATTACATTTTGCGAGGGATGCAAGAAAGTTTTTTAAGATTTGTTTTTATATAAACACTGGCGGACAAGATTTTATCAAAAACTACACATACTACTTGAATTAGAAAACGGTTCTTTAGTACAAATGAAAGACACAATAACAAATACAGTGCCTGGAAAGTACTTCAGTTTTTTTTCTAAAGACTTGTACTTTACAGAAAATATGAAAAATCGTAACGAGATAATTCTTAAATATGAAAATAGAACGCTGCGGTTTTCTCCAATTTTGGCACCAGTTCGAAGAAAAAAAAACGTTTTCTTACTTTGTTCTTAAAGTATAATTTAAACATTTCTAAAGCCAACAGGCTTCGTAAAAAAACGGTAACATCTGAAAAGGATTTGAATTATATACTATATATATATGTTAGAATCTGATTTTCATTTGTAAAAGAAGCACTTAAAATAGTACCTGTTGCTTCTTTCTTTATTGATTCAGTCTGATTTACAAACAATATTTGTCTCATTTGGCAGATCCAAGATGTCTTTACTACTATATAAAAATACATAACCTCTCCAAGAGTATTAAAGTTGAGAAAACAGGAGCATGGACCTACATCTCTTTAGATAGGCTTTGCATTTATTAACAACTTTACCTGGGACGAATCCAGTGGGTATTCTTCATACTCTGTTGAGCCAAGCGGAGTCTCTGTGCATTCGCTTCCAAGGGGGATTTCTTGCACAGACATTTCCAATGGTACTTCTTGTACCTGACTCTCGAGTGGAATCTCTTGGACGTTTACGTCCAAGGGACATTCCTGAACTTGTGACTCTAAAGGGACTTCCTCAACAGATTCAATGACGCCAATTTCGTCCACTTGGAAACCACCATCCAATGGCGTTTCGTGTACTGACATCTCCAGCTGTGCGTCGGCTTGTGAACCTAATGGAATCTCTTGGCATGACATTTCAAGAGTCTCTACCGAACCACATTCTACAACCCCAATCTCTTGTATGGATGTTTCAAGTGGCATCTCTTGTGCCGACATTTCTAGCGGGATCTCTTCAGATATTACCTGCAATGAGCAGTCACCCTGCATTTCTACTACTCCTACTGTGGACATCTCGGCTGATCCCTCAACAGCAGAGTTTTCTTGAGTTCCAATCATACCAACTGTTGTCATCTCAAATCCTCCACAATCTTCTTGAATCATTCCCCCATCCATCACTTGGACTATACCACCATCCGCCATTTGAACGGAGCCTCCATCCATCATTTGAATTTGTCCGCCGTCTTCTATTTGGATGGACCCCCCATCCACCATTTGGACTTGCCCACCGTCAATCATTTGAACTTGCCCACCGTCCATCATCTGAACAGAGCCACCATCTATCATCTGAACGGAACCGCTATCTATCATTTGAACTTGCCCACCATCCATCATCTGAACGGAACCACCATCTATCATTTGAACGGATCCCCCATCCATCATTTGAACGGATCCCCCATCCATCATTTGAACTTGCCCACCATCTATCATCTGAACGGAACCACCGTCTATCATTTGAACTTGGCCGCCATATAGCGTTTGCACAGCCCCTCCGTCCATCATTTGAACGGAGCCACCTTCCATCATTTGAACTTGTCCGCCATCAACCATTTGGACAGATCCCCCATCAATCATTTTAACAGACTGGCCGTCCATCATTTGATACTGTTCACCACTTATCATTTGAACGGAACCACCGTCTATCGTTTGAACGGCGCCCCCGCTCATCATTTGAACGTTTTCACCGTCCATCATTTGAATTTGCCCGCCGTCCATCATGTTAACTTGTCCACCGTCTATTATTTGAACTTGCTGGCCATCTATCATTTGAACGGAACCTCCGTCAATCATTTGAACTTGTCCACCATCTATCACTTGGTATTGTCCACCTTTAACCATATTTGCTTGCCCTCCGTCCATCACTTGAACAGTGCCGGCGTCTATAACTCGGGAAGAACCATCTTGCATAGCTATTTGTTGTCCTTCAACAACCATCACACCTTCACTAGACATAACCATACCTCCGTCTTGAATCTGAATCGATTGCCCCTCCATACCTTGCGCAGAAATCATTTGCGTCGAACCATATTGAATCTGCTGATTTTCAAGTTGATCAGCGGCTATTTCCTCCGAAGTTACTCCTATCTCGTCCGTTTCTACCTCGCCCATGTCGACGGGTAGAAAATTTTGATCAACGTGTTTCTTTGAATCTTCTAAACAAAATATAATTTGCATGTCATCTTCGCAACAACTTTCGCAATCTGCTGTTTCGTGGTTAACCGCATCTGGTTGGGAATTAAGGTGGTCACGTGAATCATCTACAATATCTTCTACCTTGAGTTCAATATCATTTATTTCATCAATGTAGCTTTCATCCTCCTCCGTTTGCAATCCACTGTCTGTATCACTATAATGCAGGGAGTTTTCATCAATATCCTTAAGAAACAAAATGTTTTCTTTGCCTTCTTCCAATTTGATGTCTGGTTTCTCTTCGGGTTCAATAATTGTTGACAATTCATAGTCAGTCTCATCACTTGTTTGGCGATACAATTCATTTTTATCTTCTTCATTTTCGAAACCTCTCTCTTGCTCTTTGCCTCCACTGCTCTCTAAATGTTCGTTACCCTTTATATCGTTCAATTCGGATAGCTCAACTTGTCCATCTTCTTTGGAATAATTCTGCCTGTTTTCCGTAGAACTGTCGAGGTTTATTGCTCTTTTCGTTTTGCCTTGTTCAAAAATTTTGTTTTCTTTGACATCATGTTCTTCTAAATTATGACATTCTTTTATCTCGACATCAGCATGAGTCAAAATCCCGTTTTCACAAACTCCATCACCATTGAATTCACCCACAGATTCTTGCAGACCAACGCTCACCGCGAGTCCATTCTTCTCCGGAAATTCATTTTGCTCATTTTCACTTGTGGTAATTCCTTTCTCACTTCCTATACTCGCATGACAATTGTGGCCTCCTTCCGCAGGCGATTCATAACCTTCTGGGTTCTGATTTTGGTCAACGTGGTTTTCCTTGGCATGGATCTCATTGGAAAGGGGATTAGTTTTAATAACATCTTGTTCTGCGGGAGAATAATTTCCGTTCCTCTCCATCTGGTTAACCATGTAGTTAGCGGTATGGTCATTGTCGTTATTAATGTCTTGATAAGAGGTGACACTTGCCCTATCACTTGCAATGCAAAAAGTGTTTTCTAATAAATCGCACTTATCCTGTGTCCCATTGTTGTTTACATCACTGGAATTATCACTTTCTTTATCTTCTTCCGCACAATTTTGCTTGATATGCCCGTTACTGTCTAACGATTTGGCGGTACGCGTGTTATCTGCGCTACGATTTTCTGTGTCATCAGACCCTTTAGAATGGTCGACCATCTTCCTTGGGACAGACGGACTGCAAACTGCAAGAGTGACAAGCGAATTTTATCAAAATGATGCCGTTTTGAGTTTGATTGTCGGAACTATGCACTAATGATATATACAAACAATGACAGGTCCTGAATAAATTACGTTTGTGCTTCCAAAATAATCAGATTTTAGTAATTTCAAACTATCTTTTGTATAACTAAACCATTTAACTTTTATTTATTTTCCTGTTACAATAAAATGGAGTTTGAATCCCTGCTACGGCTTGTCTAAACTATTATAATGAACCACGGGATCTCAGAGGGGAAAAATGAAATAAGAATAATGCTACTTGCGGTTTGGCCGGGTTATCGAGTTTTTCTCTTATTTTTGTTTGAATTCCAGTACCTGTTGCAAATCGAAAATTTGATTACAATAAACAGTCGAGTTTGAAAGAGTTTTTTTTAAATATAAGTCTAGTTAACTTTGTATTTGTTAATCGAATTTGTCTTGAGATGAAAATACATACGCAGTAATTATGATTAATCTATCTTAATACCTTCAGTTATTAAACTTATTTTTCAATTTTATTATGACTAGTTTAATCTCTACAATTTTCGTTGTTCCAATGTTTTTGACCAATATTCTGGCAACAACTTTGACCATAAATGACTTTTCTTTGTACATCACTTTAGTTTTTTTGACCTATTGATAATAATATAAGAATAAGGCTGTTTCCGAAGGAAATACCCTAGATATAAAATATCTATCGACTACCTAGCTTTCATAAAAGTTAATATTATATAAGCATAATAATAATAATAATAATAATAATAATAATAATTGACATGCATTGTTTTATATCTTAGTGTAGGTTTTTCGCATTTTTTAGGCTTTTCGGCTTCTATTTTTTTTTAAATTTGCAATTGCCTACTTGGATATTCTTTATACCTACATCAGTCCAATATGAATCAGCCGTTGAAATCTTTGACAAAGTTTATATTTCTAATCGTGATTTGTTTGCTGTAACCAAATCACTACAAATTTGACACTTAGGAAACTTTCTTAGCTTTTTTTTTTTGTATAAATAAAAGCGTGAAGTGAGATGTACCGAGTTGAAAAATAAACAGAAGTTGAAATTCGATAAAATACGGGGTTTTTGAAAAAAATAACTTATGCATAAAAACTTGATTAACTTAAACTATCAGCCAAAACAGTAAAACCTTGAAACCACAACACCGAAATACATGAAGAATGGACGCTTGTAAATTGTTAAAAAGCGTCCCAAATGCTTTGCCAAGTTCTGATTGTTCTTAAATTTACCAGGTGATTGAAATCAATTGTTTGTGTTATGGTAGCAGGTTTTGCATTGAAGTATCTGTCTTTGACAAGTGAACAAAAAAGACGCTTTTAAAACGGTTGTAGTTATGTTGTATATACCAATAATTATATCTTTACTTTGCTTTTAATCGTTTCCTGTTTTGTATTGGTGAAAGTGAGGCCTTAGTTTTTCATGAATCGAAAAAATGGAATAAAAGAGATCAAACGTAGCGCAATCACAGTAAGTTATTTCTTCTTAAGAACTAATTTTACCAGGCTTAAAGGTCGTTTCAGTAGAAATTCGTTTGAGTCACTGTAAGTTGTAAAACTATTAACTAGCAACGAAACAGCTTCTTACTTTCTTGTGCGTTAGTCAGACCAAAATATCTTCCCGCTTCATAAATATGATTAAAATGCTTTTAATTAGTTACTAAATATCTGCAAAAGTTTAACAATGAAAAACAATAGCACGCTTTATCTTCTGTTCGTGCTAACCTGTATATCCATCTTGTATAACGTAGAACGATTTAATGAAGCAGATAGTGTATTAATTTGAACGTTTAAACTCTATGTTAACGTTAGCCAACTTTCAAACAACCGGGTCCGGTTTTTTTGACGTCAAGGGTGTGCGAATGTGAATATATAGATATGCCTCCTATTTCTGTGACTTCTATTTCATGATAAACAATTGTTTTAATTACAGTTTTTAACTCTGAGTAAGAGCTGGTCCACTTTCAAACAACCTGGTCCTTTCGAACTGTCAGGCGGGGATTTTCTAATGACATTATAAGGATTAATTTAGTGGGCTAGTTGACTGGACAACAGTATACGATTTTCATGATCTTAATTCTGCGTCAGTTTTATCGTTTATACTCAATTTATTGTTAGGTTAAGATTAAACCGCACTAATTGGACATGTTTAACGTTACTAGAAAACATTGCTAAATGGAGCTGAGGTGTTTTAAAAATGACAACTTCGTGAGTTATCAGCTGCCTTCCGTTTCTAATAATTCTGACTAACAAGGGTTTTTCGGTGTTTGACTGACAATTCCAATATTTGAAATACACCAATACAAGTCTCAAGAAACGTTCCAGTAATCAATTTAACTTGCCTAAAATATCCATCACAACATTTGGCGGGAGATCGCGAGGATACATACAACTTTTGAACAAGACCTTATTTGTTTGTGATATAGTCGTTGAGGCTTAAAAGCCATTAGAACTTAGAATCTTTTTAAGAACATAACTGAGGTTAATTCTAATTAAAAAGCATTTTTATAAATTTGAAAACTAAAGGCAAAAGAACCCCCTCTACTATATGTTACTGCTGTTTTGCATGTTTTCTGTAGAATGTGTTGAAAGCCAGAGCATTGCAACTCAAAACGTTATTAACCATATATAGAAAGCCGTTCCTCAAGTATTACCAGCCGAGTCAAGTGTTTCTTAGGGAGTGACACATTTCAGTACATAGGTATATAGATAAACAGAAAATCACTAAGAATGCGTAGCGTTAACCCAACGTTCTTAATATAAGAGAAAAATGTATCGCAGAGGGAGATTGGTAGGGCGTTCCTGACGATATGAGAGAGGAAGAAACTATACCGAGTAAAACATAATTTATATTTATTTGGTAAACACAAAAATTGGCCATAGTACATGTGATAACACATATGAATTTCGAACCACATATGTTTTAGTTTCTGTCTACTATATTTTCAGTCTTCTTTTGTTGTGACGTTAGCGCAATAATGTTTAAGGGTTTTAAATCGGGATAATTTGGCAAGACTGCAACCGGTCAGGCCGGCTCAACAGCGGCTAGATACTAGTAAATTTCACGTTCCAAGTATGTCCTTAGAAAATTATGTAGATAGCTAAACCTTAGGTTTCCGACAACTCTAAAAAAATGGATCCCTTAAGGCCAGGTAGACGTATGGAAAAACATTGATCCAATTGAACAAAATTGCGAAATTCATCTACCAAGTCTTAAAACACATTTCCAATTTCCATTCACAACCTGGTCTGCTTTCGTTTCTAAAATTATTGGAATAACCAATTTTTAGGACATAGTGTGACACTATTTCAATTTGGACCCAAACATCTTTTTTTAAGTAAGAAAAATCAATTTAATATTTTTTTCTATCGATGATCTATTTTTACTCGTTCCGTTTTGTGAAATAGGACTAATCTAAGCGACTTTCCAAATAGTTGGTTAATTTTTTAAGTCGTTCTATTTTGCTGTTAAGTAACCTTTGACGGACATACCTATCAATTCCTAAAAGCTTTAAATGATTTCTTTATAACACGTTGATTTACTGATGCTGCAATTAGCTGTGCTGAATTAAGTATGTCGACCTACATAAAATCAAGTCAGGTGATTTGGTCGCGTTTCATTGATCTTAATATATTTGCAAATTCAATGCAAAATTGTTTTCAAATTGTTCTTATTTTTAATATAAAACAAAGTTTTCAAAGGAAGATTAACTGTTTTGTTAGGAATTCCGAGGCTCATAGGAAGAACATCTTCATAGTCGGAACCATATATGGTTCTTTGCCTGAGGTTGCTCCAAATATGAGCCTCTGAGTTCCATAAAGATATTTTTATAGCCTGTATTAGTTATAGGTTTATCAACCAAACTGCACGATAATTTTGTGGAACGGAACTGGCTACGAACGCATCAGAAGAGTAATGCTTGTGTGCAATCAATGCACTTCAAATACCTTCAAAATGCCTGCATTTTTCGTTCGTCATCTCAGAGGTTGGAATCTTGTTATCCAATTTTGCTTGTTTCTTGGTTTTTCTTAGAGCTCTTATTTTTGCGCAAATATTTTGCATTACTTTTGAAGTATCCCCAAACACTAGCATAGTTTGCTGTTTTATAATCGTTTACTGTAGGGCGTAAGTTTTTCAGTAACGGATACCCCCTTTTTGCACACTTTTATTACTTAGGCTCAATTAAGCTTTCAAAGGAAAGAATCAGATCCCCACGGTGGCACTGTACAGCGGTTTTTAATAAAATATGCTGATTGGATCTCATATGGCAAACTTAACTTTAACCGTTTCTTGAATCTATACACTTTTGTACATTTTATAGGAGACACCTTTGTGAGTAATTGATCTTTCTTGTCGAGTTTTTGTAGCAGAATTAGATCTCGACATCTCTTCGGTAAATAACGTGTTCCAATTTCCATCACCAGGGCCGTAGCAGAGAAAAACCGTTGGGAGGAGAGAGAGGGGTGAAATATGACATCTATCTCAAATGTGTAACTATCTATAAGAAGGAGCACAAGTTTCCGTAAGAGCTCCGGATTTCTGAAATTAAAGCAGTTGAGATTCCGTTTCTCTGAACTGTTTCCATAAATAAAACCTGCCCTGAACTAGTAGAAAAATAGTTAAACGGTTAAACGGTAGGAAACGCGAGCGGCTGCTGACATTTTTAATACTGTTTTTGAAGCATATGTTTACACTTATCCTTGTCTTTAGTTGTCCTAATTCTTGTCTTATCATTAATCAATTAGATTGCTGATTTCGTTTTATTGTAGAAGTTTTAAGGAATATTTATTATTTTTATAATTCTGTTGAAAGCCTGAATAAATTATTATTATTATTATTATTCATATATTAAATACGTTTATATAAAGACCTAAACAGGTTATATAATTGATGTTATATTGCTCAAATATTAACATACAGTGTTATAGAAGCAGTTATAGGCTTGCCGTAGTGATGTAACGGAAGTAGAGTGCTTACCTTTAAACTTTATCAAACCTAGTTACAAAATGGAGTGATATCGGGTATATTGACATATGATGTTAACATAACCATAGGCCAATGATTATGATTTATGTAGTGAAAGACAAACGAGCCTCTCAAAATTATTTTTTCAGACTCCTTCCCACGTTACGACCCTCTGTATACTGTTCACTATTCTCTACAAACAAAGATATAAAAAAATGTTAGAAATGAATAAGGCTACCTACTTACCACTGGAGTTTTTGATACCAATGTTCCTTTTTTCATTCTCTGTGTTCATTTTACCGAGAGTCCTTGTTTGGATTTCGATGGCAGCTTTCTTAATGTCCTGGAACTTTTGACACAACGCCGGCCACTTCATCCCCCATTGACATTCATCGGACCCTCAAGATTTCTGAGTGGCTCTGATTTCCTGTGGCTCCTTCCAATCTCTCATTCCACTGTTTCTGGAAGTTTTAACAAAACGATGGCCCACTGCATAACCTTCCAACAAAAACACATGTCTATTACAAAAGCTGAAACAACGATATGGCAAGCTTTTAGATATGGAAAATTTATGAAATGTAGGTATCCGGCAAGCACAATGGCATTCTTTCGAACTGTTATGGCTGTGAAACAACAAGTCTAGTAACAGTAAAAACGATTCTCCTTTAACGTGATGCAATCATAGTAAAATTCAACACTGCCGCGGAAACAAAACCCAGACCTAACCAATTTTGGATAAGAAGACAGAAACCGCGTTATATCCTCGTTCAGTATTTTTTCGTATATTGTATTCGAAAATTTGTAGCTGCTAGAAAAATTTGTAATTTTTTATGCGAATACAGGGCAAAAGCTTAAGAAAGTATAAATACCTCAGTAAGAACTTCACCAATGCTCTGTAGAAATATTTAGCTCAAAGAAAAAGCAGCTAACTAGGGAAGGAATAAATCTCAGTACGACTTTAAAATGCTGAAATACTTGCGCACTTTGCAAGTTGTGGCGTTCAGTTCAAGATCTTTTTCTTTTATATAAGCGTCACCTTGGCGAAAATATTCAGCGTCTTTGAGGGATAATAACTTATTAATCAAAGTTTTCAATAAGAGGTGAAAAACTTACTAATTGTCTTTTTTCCTTTTTTTAAACTGCATAAACACATTTGAAATGGAGTTAGCAATGTTCTACTTTGTATTTTGAAGGCATGAAATGAAAATCATATTTTTGGGGGACAGGATATTTTTTTTAAATATAAAGTTGATATCCTCATTTTTTAAAACTTTAAGCAAATCATTTTTCTAAAATGAGCTTGTTAAAACAAGAGATATATTGCAGCTCATTATCATATAAAATTACATTATTTGAATGAGTTTGTCATTTGAATAGACGCGTCTTGATTTTGCAACTTTGGTTTGCTACATTAACTCATAACGTTAATTGATAACAACAATTTCGGGAAATGAAAGTTGATTTTTAGTTTAGAGAAAGAACTAGTGTATCTAAACTTAGTTTATTATAGTATAGTTTTTGACCGTCTTTGAAAAGTTTAGCAAGTTGAAAAATGTTCCTTATAAGATTGTCGTAATGTTAAAATTTGGCTTCTGACAGTAAACAGAAGAAGCTCATGCTGAGAAGCGCTTGCATTGCCCTGCTGATGCAATTTGTGGAAACCGCGTAAATGCTAACTGCGTTTAATTGTGTTTACAAAATCCCGTAACGTTAGTCTGAAGTTTCAGCAGATGAAATATTAACCGTCCAAAGCAAACAAAAAAATATCCAGTTCATTTTGTCCTTTGACAACTGTTTTATTTTGGGGCAGCTATTTACAAAAGCCTTAGAGACCTTTCTAAAGACCTATAATTGCAAACACTCTTTCAAAAAGTGGGGGGTGGGG
>JAOBYH010456604.1:0-15202 GCA_025403525.1 Umimayanthus kanabou | reverse complement strand
AGGGGGGGTGTGATGTTGAAGTTTTGAATTGATCGATACATTACATGTACATGTATATCCTGTAGTTTGTCTAAATATGGAAACTGACAACTTTATCACGGAAGATTTTCCCTCAAATTGGCTGAAATCTCGAGTCGGTAGAAAATAAAATTTGAGATTTTTTATCCAGTGTCTGGTACATGATAAAAAATAGTTCCACTCACGCTTGTTGGATATGAGCTTATATGGTACAGCTGACTCGGTGCTCCACACCTCATCTGCTATCTAAAAGCTCATATCGAACATACATTCATGGAATAATTGTTAAATACTGCTGGTCTTAATGGTGAGCATCAGCTACAAGTAAGAAACCAACTGTCACAAAACCCCATCAAATCACTCAAGTAGGCAACACAAAAAAAGGTGTAAAGTAGGTCTGACTTTCTGTGTGTTCACAGGATGGAAAGCAACATATTTATGGGGGATATTTTTTGATCGCTCTACATGTAGATATAAACAAACTGAACTCGGCCGTTACAAATATGTATGACATCTTATTGCAAAGTTTTAAATTACAGTAAATGTATGAGATCAGGCAGTGTATCACAAATTACAGCAAATTTATGAGAGATTTCATATCTCCAAACAGTGTACAGTATCACAAATTACAGCAAAGGTATGAGATATTTCATATATCTGATCCTTGAACTACAGTAATTACAGTATAAGTTGTCTGCTGGTAGAAAAATCATCAAATTAAAAACACCTTGGTTTCCTCACCCTTCTCTGTAACTCAAGCCCTGGTAATTACCCATGATGAAATCATACTCATGAGGTGATCTGTTAACTTATATAAAGCAAGTGGCTAAACATGCAATTAACCATTAAAACTAGCAGTTCAGACAATAAGACAGTTTAAAAAAGAGAATTAAAATTCAGTACTTTGTAAACCATGCTATGATATTTGCTGGAGAACTTTAAATAGAACGAAAACGAAGACTGTATTTATGGTGGATATTTTTTAATCGCTTTAGATAAACAAACTGAACTCAGCCGTTACAAATTACAACAAATATAAATTATGAGATCACCTCACAAGGTTTTAAATTACAGTAAATGTATGAGATCAGACAGTACATGTATCACAAATTACAGCAAAGGTATTCATGAGAGATTTCATATCTGTTCCTTGAACTAATTGCAGTATAAGTTGTCTGCCGGTAGAAAAATCATCAAAACACCTTGGTTTCCTCACCCTTCATTGTAACTCAAGCCCTGGTAATACCCATGATGAAATCATACTCATGAGGTGATCTGTTATCAGTGGCGGATTTAGGGGAGGGGGCCTGGGAACCCCCCTTTGGTGGAATAATTATTTGCAAAAGATTTGTACTGGTAATCAAATGTTTTGAAGTGCAATTGGGGATTAATCAGCACAAGTAAATATTTCAAAGACTAACATAAAATTGAACGAGCAAAGCGAGTGGCTAAACATGCAATTCGGTTCAGACAATAAGACAGTTAGAAAAGAGAATTAAAATTCAGTACTTTGTAAACCATGCTATGATATTTGCTGGAAAACTTTAAATAGAATGAAAACGAAAACTTTTTCACTCAAACTTTATTGAACTGTAATATTGTTTGATTGAATTTGATTAAACTCAGGAATTGAACTTACACTGTATAATGCAACTTTGGGGTTTTGGCGACCAATCAAATGTAAAATTTACAAATTTTAATGGGGGTAAAACCATGTGATTTATACAAAACTCTTTCCAACAGTCATCAACTTAGTTTGTTGTTCAAGAAGATAAAAATATATTACATTTTTTCACAGACATTATCATTTAACTTCCCTGAGAAAACCTCTACTCTCATAAGTTTAAAGAGATAAATGTAGATAAGACAAATGAACATACTGGTCCAATGTAGGATTACTAAAAGCTTCAGTTCCAGACTCGCTCAGTTTTCGGATCAAAGAGAAATTCAGATTTAATTAAAAATCCAGGAAAAGAATTACAACTACTGTCATTCCTTAATTAGCCAACACTACCCTGTCCTGTCCTGTCTTCTACTGTCCACCCTTGAGTAGCAGAGTATTCCAAAAACCCTGTACTGACCTAGACTGTCAACCCTTGACTTGCCCAGCACTACCCTGCAATGTCCTGTTTTATACTGTCCACCCTTGACTAGCCAAACCCTACCCTGTCCTATCTTACCTTATACTGTCCACCCTTGACTAGCAGAGTACTAGTATTGCAAAAACCATGCCCTGACCTGCTTTGCTGACCCTGGACTAGCCCAGCACTACCCTGACCTGGCCTGCCTTATACTGTCCACCCTTGTCTAGCCCATCACTGCCCTGTCCTGTCCTGCCTTATACATGTACTGCCCACCCTTGACTAGCCCAACTCTACCCTGCACTGTCCTGATTTATACTGACCACCCTTGACTAGCCAAACACTACCCTGCCCTATCTTGCCTGATACTGTCCACACTTGTCTAGCAGATTAATGCAAAAACCATGTCCTGACCTGCACTGCCCACCTTTGACTAGCCCAGCACTACCTTGGCCTCTCCTGCGAAGCATTGCTGAGTCCTGTCCTGCCTTATACTGCCCAACCTCGACTAGCCTAACACTACCCTGCCCTACCTTGACTTCTAATGTCCATCCTTCTCTAGCCCAGCACAACCCTGGCCTGTCCTGACTTGTACTGTCCACCCTTGACTAGCAGAATATTGCAAAAACTCTTTCCTGACCTGCACTGCCCACCCTTGAATAGCCCTGCACTACCCTCTCCCGTCCTGCCTTATACTGTCCACCTTTGTCTAGGCCAGCACTACCATGTGCTGCCCTGTGATGTACTGTCCACCCTCGTCTAGCCCAGTACTGCCCTACCCTGTCCTGTCCTGACTTGTACTGTGCACCCTTGTCTAGCAGAATATTGCAAAAACCATGTCCTGACCTGCACTGCCCACCCTTGACTAGCCCAGCACTACCCTCTCCTGGCCTGCCTTATACTGTTCGCCCTTGTCTAGCCCAGCACTGCCCTGTCGAGCCCTGGCTTACACTGCCCATTCTTGACTTGCCCAGCACTACCCTGCCCTGTCCAGACTTACATTGTCCATCCTTGTCTAGCCAAACAGTACCCTATCCTGTCCTGACTTGTATAGTCCTCCCTTGACTAGCACAGTGTTGCAAAATCACTGACCTTACTTATACATGTACTATCCACCCTTGACTAGTCCTGCACTATCCTGACTTGTATAGTCCTCCCTTGACTAGCACAGTGTTGCAAAATCACTGACCTTACTTATACATGTACTATCCACCCTTGACTAGTCCTGCACTATCCTGACTTGTACTTTCCACCCTTGACTATCCAAGCACTACCCTACCGTGTTCTGACTTGTACTGCCCACCTTTTACTAGCCCAGCAATCCCCCTGACCTGTTCTGACTTTTACTGTCTACCCTTGGGTAGCTTAGCGATATCCTGCCTTTTCCTGACTTACAGTGTAGTGCCGGGCTA
Source organism: Umimayanthus kanabou (assembly GCA_025403525.1). Classification (NCBI taxonomy): domain Eukaryota; kingdom Metazoa; phylum Cnidaria; class Anthozoa; order Zoantharia; family Parazoanthidae; genus Umimayanthus; species Umimayanthus kanabou. The sequence continues at coordinate 11,691 of JAOBYH010456604.1, read as the reverse complement.
GTCAAGGGTAGGCAGTATAAGTTAGGACAAGGCAGGGTATTGCTGGGCTAGTCAAGGGTGAAAGTAGTGGTTAGGACAGGGCATGGTAGTGCTGGGCTAGTCATGGATGGACAGTACAAGTTCTGACATGGCAGGGTCGTGCTGGGCTAGTCAAGGGTGGACAGTACAAGTTAGAACAGGGCAGGGTAGTGCTGGGATAGTCAAGGATGGACGGTACAAGTCAGGACAGGGCAGGGTAGTGCTGGACTAGTCAAGGGTAGACAGTACAAGTTATAACAGGGCAGGGTAGTGCTGGATTAGTCAAAGGTGGACAGTACAAGTCAGGACAGGGCAGGGTAGTACTGGGCTAGTCAAGGGTACACAGTACAAGTTATAACAGGGTAGGGTAGTGCTGGATTAGTCAAAGGTGGACAGTACAAGTCAGGACAGGGCAGGGTAGTGCTGGGTTAGTCAAAGGTGGACAGTACAAGTTAGAACAAGGCAGGGTAGTGCTGGGTTAGTCAAAGGTGGACAGTACAAGTCAGGACAGGGCAGGGTAGTGTTGGGCTAGACAAGGGTGGGCAGTACAAGTTAGGACAGGGCAGGGAAGTGCTGGGCTAGTCAAGAATGGACAGTACAAGTTAGGACAGGGCAGGGAAGTGCTGGGATAGTCAAGGATGAGCAGTATAAGTTAGGACAGGGCACGATAGTACTGGGCTAGTCAAGGGTCGGCAGTATAAATTAGGACAGTGCAGGGTAGTGCTGGGATAGCCAAGGGTGGACAGTATAAGTTAGGATAGGGCAGGGTAGTGCTGGGCTAGTGAAGGGTGGACAGTATAAGTTAGGACAGTGCAGGGTAGTGCTGGGATAGTCAAGGGTGGGCAGTATAAGTTAGGACAGGGTAGGGTAGTGCTGGGCTAGTCAAGGATGGACAGTACAAGTTAGGACAGGGCAGGGAAGTGCTGGGATAGTCAAGGATGAGCAGTATAAGTTAGGACAGGGCACGATAGTACTGGGCTAGTCAAGGGTCGGCAGTATAAATTAGGACAGTGCAGGGTAGTGCTGGGATAGCCAAGGGTGGACAGTATAAGTTAGGATAGGGCAGGGTAGTGCTGGGCTAGTGAAGGGTGGACAGTATAAGTTAGGACAGTGCAGGGTAGTGCTGGGATAGTCAAGGGTGAGCAGTATAAGTTAGGACAGGGTAGGGTAGTGCTGGGCTAGTCAAGGGTGAACAGTACAAGTTAGGACAGGGCAGTGTAGTGTAGTGCTCGGCTTGTAAGGGGTGGGCAGTACAAGTTAGGACAGGGCAGGGTAGTGTTGGGCTAGTCAAGGGTGGACACTATGGGCCGATTATTAAAACGAGTTATAAATTTAAGCCGGGGTCTATATATTGTTGGCAACACCATTGAACAAAACATAAACCTGGGTTATGATTTATTCTTTGTTTTAATAACCTGCCCTACAAGTTAGGGCAGGGTAGGGTAGGGCAGTGTTGGACTAATCTGGAACACCCTTCCTGAAAGCTGAAAACTGAGTGCTTCGAAACTATCTTTGGAAACTTGTTTAATCTTTTAGTTTTAATTGTATTCGCTTAACCTTCTAGCACTTTAAGTATTTTATGATTTGTAGCCATTGAATATATTTTTTAGATCAATATAATATTTAAATTTTTAGAATGTTAATTGATTCCGAAAACTCCAATGGGGAGAAATCAATGAATCAATTACATTACATTACATTATACTACATTACATTACATTGCATTGCATTGCATTGCATTGCATTGCATTACATTACATTACATTTACTCTACTTTGACTTACTTTAGTTTCAGTTTGCTTGACTTGACTAGACCTGACTTTATACGAAACCCTGCGCTGTTACCGGTACAATATGTTATATTGCAGTCCATTGCGATTTTTTATTAACATTTGTTTCTCCAAATTTTGAGCCCTTTGATTTCACTGCAGCAGAATTATACTTGTTTCGTCAATGCAGGCTGGTATGAACTCGAGAAGAAAATCATCGATTGTAAAGGACGTAGAGGAAAAGTGGAATCCCCTAAATACGGGTATTGTTTCAGATGTAAAGATTGAACCAGTATGGAGTGACTTGTTCGAGAACCAAGATCAGTTAGCAGGTTGTTCGCGTAAATTTCAAAGAAGTCAAGTTATCAAGACTGAACCTTGTTATCAAGACCAGGAAGAAGAACTGTTTAGTTTAGCCAATCTAGCTGAAGAGTTTCGATCATCTGCATTGACACAATGTGCTCATGATGACAAACATAACAAGTCATTGAACCGAAATGAAGACTTGACTCAATATAGAGAAAAACAAAAAGTTACGAAACCTTCCCACAGTGACCAGTTTACCAAATCGTCTATCAACATTACAAATAACAAGAGAACTGATTTTGTTAGGAACGCGTATGGTTGCGACCAGTCCAACAACTCATTTAGTAGCCCTGTGAACTTGATTGATCACAAGCAAACTCACACTGCCGAGAAGCTTCACATTTGCGAACAGTGTAACAAGTCATTCCGCAAATCTGATAGCTTGGTTAGGCACAAACGATCTCACACTGGTGAGAAACCATACAGTTGTGACAAGTGTAACAAGTCGTTCAGCGAATCTGGGTCCTTGGTTGTCCACAAACGAACTCACACTGGTGAGAAACCATACAGCTGCGACCAGTGTAGCAAATCATTCAGCACATCTTGGTCCTTGGTTGAGCACAAACGAAGTCACACTGGTGAGAAGCCATACGATTGCGACCAGTGTAACAAATCGTTCAGGACATCTAGGACCTTGTTTATTCACAAACGAACTCACACCGGTGAAAAACCATACAGTTGCGACAAGTGTAACAAATCTTTCAGTGGATCTGGGAATTTGGTTAGGCACAAACGAACTCACACTGGTGAGAAACCTTACAGCTGCGACCAGTGTAACAAATCATTCAGCCGATGTGGGTCCTTGGTTGTGCACAAACGAACTCACACGGGTGAGAAATCATAGTGTTGTGACAAGTGTAACAAATCGTTCAGCGAATCTGGGAACTTGGTTAAGCACAAACTAATTCACACTGGTGAGAAACTTTATAGTTGCGACCAGTGTAAGAAATCATTCAGCAACAACAGGAACTTGGTTGTGCACAAATGAACTCACACTGGTGAGAAACCTTACCGATGCGATCAGTGTAACAAGATATTCAACACATCTTGGAACTTGGTTGTCCACAAACGAACTCACACCGGTGAGAAACCATACAGTTGTGACCAGTGTAACAAATCATTCAGCCGATCTGGGTCCTTGGTTAAGTACAAAGGAACTCACAGTGGTGAGAAGCTATAGACTTGCGACAAGTGAGATTTATCATTCAGCCAATCTGGGACTTGGGTGTTCACAAACTCACACTAGTGAGAAACTTCTTAGTTTCGACCAATAGAACAGATTATTAAGCAAATACTGCGACCCGGTTATTGACAAACGAATTCATAGTTGCGACAAGTATAACAAATCATTGAGCATATCCTAGAATTCGGATGCTCAAACGAATTCACACTGCCAAGAAGTACTTTAAGCTTTTTTTTACCTCTTGAGAATGGTTTTGCCCACTTAAGTTTAAATGGTGGGTTTGAAACGTGAAACACTTATTACCTTCAATATTTTTTTTCATTAGACTGAAATAAACAAACTTGGCAATCATACAAAATTCTTTCTTTCAAATACCCTATCATAATTGTGAGATTTATGGTTGCACAGCTCTATTCTGTTCTGTCCGTTCAGGATTTGCGTAAGTACTTGCCCTAATTCGAATCAAGAACGTTTACTATAGCCATTCAGTTTTCTACCCATTAACTCAGTTTTAGTGTGGATTGCCACTGTTGGGGGCATTTGACTTTTTTTCTATCTACACTAAAATTTAAAGGTCTACCAATAATACTCTGGGCTGATCTAGGTCGTTTTTTTTCCGAAGATTTAACGATTAGCAATCCTAGCTTCTGAAGATGTGTCGACTAGTTCCGAATTATGCAAATGAGGTTCCGAAGATTTTCCGAAGATGGGTATTGACCGCTGACCAATAAAATTGGTGGAGTTGGGGAGGGTAGGAAAAAAAGAATTGGTGGGAGGATAGGAAAAAAAGAATTATATTGGGGGTGCGATGGTGTGTTATTTTTATAGAATCGGTAGTACGTCATGGTCCTCGGTATGAGGCAGCAAATAAGAAAAGAGATGAGGTCATGGTAGGGAAAAAACCCATAGGAGGAGAGGATAAAAATGTCAGGGGGGGTCAAAAATCAGGCACACGCAAAAATTTGAAAAGAAAAGTATTTTAATCATCATCCTATGTACATGCGGGAACGTGTGAGGGTCTTAGTGACGGCCTCGTCCCGGAGTTTTGTAGAACTAAAATATGGACAAGGACAAGGACACTACCTTGTCTTTATTCGCACCCATGACCGGATTCGAACCGGCGACCCGTGGATTATATAGTTTACTGACATCTCAAACTAACTTTCCGTTCGCAGTAAAACAATTTTAATAAGTTCACTAAGAACTTTATAATAAAACAAATTCAAATGATCATCTAACTGAAGCAAACTCAATCGCGTGCAATTTTAATTAATTAAATTACATTTAAAATTAAAACTCGTACTTTAGTTTCTGACTTGGTTACCGTTGGAGATACAGCGAAATAAACTGAAGGTTAAAATTGAATTCTGCTTATAACAAGAGTTCAGAAAACGGCGAGTTATAACTATTTTTGTAAATTTTGAAATAAATGCCGAATTGAAAGTTTCAAAAACTCTTAGCAAATAATCTTTCTGCAGGAATACCCAACAGAAAATTACACATCTATTTTAATAATTTGCTATTTTAAAAACAACAAAATTGAAGTGCTGAAAATTGAATTATTAGTTTTACATTCTGTATATAATTTTACGGAAATCGAATGGCCGTACAGCACACGGACCGTAAACCTTTAATAATTTCTATGATTATAAGCGCATCGAGGCTTTACAAAATGCGCAACGAAGCACTGCAAATTAAAATAATTCATAACAGGTAGTATCAGCAATGTTTTTAATTTACATAATTCTTTGAAGTTCAGGTAAGACTTTGGAGTTTTGCTAGGCCAGTTCAGATTTTACAAATAAATTTTGTTGTTTTGTACACTAGTTATGGTTATTTCTTAGTTGGAAAATGAGTTTGCTATCGAAATAGAACTGAAAAAGTATTCGATTTACAATTTACTTCAATTTGTTTATTGATCTCCATACACAGGCGCGGATTTAGGGGAGGGGCCGCGACCCCCCCATTTCTGTTGGACACCGGACCTAGTAGATTGGGCTATATGGACCATTTTATGTTTTGGAAGGTTTAACATTCTAGCGGTAGACTAGATGAGTCAAAAACTAGTTTACAATTATATATACAATTACACTAAGTCTTGAAAAAACTGAGTAACCATATTAGTATTACTTTCAATTGATTGTTTATAGAAAGTCGTTGCACGACCCCACCGTGCCCGCCACGTAGAGCCTGTGTCGGAACTGGTTACGATCATCATTCACAAACGCTTGCCATGCTGCATCGAGTACTCTGTCACAAATCGAATGATAGTGCCTTCTTCTAGCAAAAGATCTCTGCAAAATATTTTAAAATCATGGGTCATGCAGGTGCGTGGGCAGGGCCTCGGGGGGTGGAAAAGGTGAAAACGCGCTCTCCCACGGGCCGAAAAGGTCCGTCTGGAATCGGGAAGAACTATTAACTCTTCGAGAGATCAAGCAGTGGCAATTTACTTCTTCTTTCTCTACAATGAAAACGCGTGAAATGCACTCCAAGGTAATCCAAGTTTTCTTAAATTTCCTCCGGGGAGCATACCCATGGAATCCCTACACGTTTGCATCTTCACTGTCCACTACATACACCCACGAAAAAACCTGGTTACACGCCTGTGGGCGCTACCTCAGGTTCTCCATCCGAAAAGAAAACCGAAACGATTTCTTCCCCAACGAACGAAGCTGGCAAATACAACGACAAACAAAGTGAGACAAGCCGTGCAAACAGTGAAGACAGTGAAATGCAATCACTACCGATTACAGTAAAGCATATGCGACTCAGAGACGATACTATTTTAATGCAAACGAATTTTTTTGTGTTTCAAAGTGTCTGATTAATTCTAGTATAGAATCAAGATATATGTTCGAAATTTCCACAAAACAAACATCGCTTTTATATAACCATGTGTGACATGATTCAAGCAAATCGTTATGTATACTTAGTTTTTCTGAGATGTACCATTATGTTTGTGCACACTCAAAATAACTTTGTTTATAGATGGGGGGGGTGCTGGCTTCAGCTTTACCATACCTCCCAAGTGACCCGCAGCTGGCTGGTCCGACCCGCAGGCTAGTACAAAAGCCGCATTGCTGCATTTTCCACCTAATCGTTTTAAAAGGTTTAAATGCAAGTTCCCCATGTTGTAAAATTATTTTGAAATGAGTATTAGAACACAAATAAAAGCTTCCATTTGCCAACAGGTTTTATCATTTGTCGCGTTTCAGCGGTCTCAACCCCAGACCCGCGCATGGGCAGTACAAAGCTTAGTGAAACGCGATTGAATTGCAGAAGAGTACGTATTCAGGTTCAAATAAGGGGGTAATAAGGGCCAAAGAGCGTCACTCAATTTTGCTCCAAAATGGTCTCGAAACGCAGGAAATGGCCTTTTAGAGTGCCCAATTTTCAAAATTTTCCAGGAGAGCATACTTCCGGATCCCCCTACAATGCTCGCGCCTTCGGCGCTCGAATGACCAGCATTGAGCACCCTAAAAATTGGAAGGTGTGGCTTTACGAACCCCCGTTTCCTAAATTTCTGGATCCGCCCCTGATACACGTAGGCAAGAGTTCTTCGCTGAAAAAAGGTGAAACTTCTATCTTTTGTAGATGAATTATTAAGAGGGAAATCCATGAAAAATACCACTCATAATTGATCACATGGCAAATGATAATCATGTATATCAGACACTTGTGGAATTACGGCCAATTTCATCAAATCCTCGTGGTATTTTTCATCAGTTCTCGAACGGTGGTGTCTCCTGTAGAAAAAGAGTGTTTTTTATAATATATTCAAACCGAATGCAAAGTGCCACGTGTCATTTCTACTTTGCGACTGCTTCTGTGGCAATTACTTCTTCACTGACTCAAAATAGTAGTAGTTGTTTTGCATTTTTAGTGCTGCATTTATTTAGCTTTTCGTGTTTGTATATTTCATTAGCCATATATGGACAACAATCTCTATAGACTCTATTAAGTAATATAAAGAGGTCACCGCCCAATAACGGACAGAGAGAGCACAAGCAACGTTGTTAAGCCAGAAAATGAAAATAATACTCATGTAGCGGAGACAAGCGAATCACAAGTTGTGAGTACACTATTTTTTCTTCTTGTATTCATATGAACTCGAGGATAACCACAATATTGTTTATTTTTCTAGTTTGACTATTACAAATGTGACCCAAAGAGAATAAAGTCCATAAGTACAAAACATAAATTCCCGTTGTCAAGCTGGAACAATTCTCACCCTTGCTATGCAAAACAGTAGTTAAAGACAAAGATGAAGGAAGAACACTATCGACAGATCCACTTATAAGTGAAAGGCGGGCGAAGCTTGTCGTAGATACAAATTGTTGAAGTTCATTTTCCATGACTTGGTTCCTGTGCATACTTTCGAGCTGTTCATTTTCATGATACACCCGGGCCAACTTGTTGATCTGCCGACCCAGTGGACCCAGTTACACCTTTCGATTTCTGTTTTTATTTGATTTAAATCTCAACCTGAGTATTATCTTTGTTGCCGCAGTTCATTTCGTTTACAGTTCTGGGTCTGTTCTTTTCAGGAATCTAGACACCCAACTGTGGATCACTAGTTATTTCAGAAAATGTATTGCGAAAATGTACAAACACTATACTGAGAGAGAGACATGCGCATTCGTCATAAATGTCTTTGGGTACAAAATAAATCTGAAATAAATATATTCTTATTTTTTTCCATCTGACTCATTTTCTCATGACTAGAGTCTTTGGGTCGTCGAACAGACAACGTCTCAACTCATTGGCTCAAGATGCAACTCTTTTGAGCTCGATTAAAAGTTTTTCTGCCAAGAAATTTGGTTCCCGCCTCGGAACGACGAACCGGATATACGTCACCTGACGCTGAATGAGCGGACACCGGAAATAGAACTGATTCCAAGGAAAATGCTAACTCCCCCCTGTTCTCAGCCACAAAATGTTCTTAAAACGTTCTTAAACATAATTGTTAGTATTAATTGGGTGTACATTTGTTATTTTCCATTCGCAAAAACCAATCGACAGCACAAAAGCGCTTTTTTAAAAAGCCGCTACCACGACAGGTAAGAAAGCAACATAATTATAAATAAAAAGATTTAAAACAAAGTTGTCCATGTACAACACTGTAGGCGATGTTGCACTGACCAACATTAGCCGAGAAACAAACTATTTACATGATTTTGTACAGTGTCCAAAATAACATTTCTTTGCCTTTCCTCAGCCTCGGGTATGTTTTGAGCACGTTCTTAAATTCAGCCTCACGTTCTTATAAAAACAAAGCTTTCCATAAAAAGAGCCTATCTGTACAACGAAAATGAACCAAACCGTCCGCACTTGTACTAGTTTCAAACAAATAGCTCAAAATTCAGCGGCTTTTTTTCAATGTTTGCTGGAGAAGCGTTGAATTGCAAAAAGTGCATGTATAGTGTCACTAGTCAAATGAAAGACAAAAACTGCTACAAGACGTTAATGAAGCTAGCGCTTGTTAAAGGGATACAAGACCATATTCAGCAACAAAAGAAATAAGCCTTGGATACACTACTCGGAGAAAGTCAAGGATATTCTTGTACTTGTACCTCAGGGAAGTCAGTCGGACCCACCATGATTTTCTAAATGGTATCACATAAAAGCTTTGACATGTAAGCAGCTTTGGGTTAACTAATTACTATTCATAATAACAATCCAGTTTTAATTAGTGTTAACAGGATTTAATTTCACAACATCTTGGCCACTATCTTGGTTTTTTCAAAAATGTTATTTTTAGCAAAGTTGCAGAACATTTTTGACTAGAATTTAAAGTATTGCGTGTTGAATAATTCAGTTACGTATCTAGATGATTTCTCTGTAATGCTTCTTGTTACAAATAGGTCCAAATGTTAAACGTTTATTTTAGCCTCATTTCCATGCAGGTGCGAAATTCCAGAACCCAGAAATGGATTTTGAGACATTTTTTTATGATGTTCAAGTTGCCTTCTGGATGTGAAATCCGCAAAAAACCTTTTCCCTTTTGTTGCAATTAGTTCTAGGTTGATCCAGGATAATAATGCTTGGACTATGTAGTGTCAGCGTGCTTTGAGCTAAGACGCTCCCGACGATTTGTTTCAGTACGTGCACCAACTGACAAAGACTAGTTTTTGCAACTAGAACCAATAAAGATCAAGTTTTCTGATTTTTCGCCAAAAAACTGAGTTTTCATTGGTTTAAAATTAAAAAGTTTGTATCGACATGGCGCTTGGAAGAATAACTGAGTCACATAATTTATTATTACTTGCAAGAAATGAAACTACAGGAGCTAGTATAACTTGTTCAATAAGAAACCAGAAGTTTTTTTACGCCGGAAATCAGAATTGTAAGAAACTTTGAATTTCGCTACAATTCTCCTGCAAATGGCGTAAACCAACCTTCTTTGAGTTGCTTTTATTCCAAAGATTTACTGCTTGAAGTATTGTAATTATTATTATGAAATAACATGACGTATTTCTTCATGTTAAAAAAACCCAACCGAGTGAATTTGCGCTTATCGATCAGATTTCCAAACTTGGACTAGTTACGGATTAGCAAAAAGAGTTTTCAAGGTTTTTGAGCGCTGCAAACATTTGTCGAAAAATCTCGAGTGTGTTGAGGTGCAGAGACAAAAGGAAAACATTTCTCTAATTGAAAATGAAACCAGAGTGCTCTGTAAAAAGGTTTTGAAATAAATCTAAAATTTGAAACGGAATGAGTGGTCTATTGTTACGCGGACAGCCTCTCAATGATTATCACACGAACATTACAATTAAGAAAACAAATATCACTTTTCTGCAGTGTGGAAAGTTATTTTTGTCAAATTGCTTTTGTTTTCAACGTCAATGCCGGTCTTTTTATAATTATTTCTTTGATAATTTACTCAATTTGACCAGCAGCTTCTTCTCAAACAAGGCCTGTTATCGGCTACTATGTCATAAAACGTCGAGATTGCAAAGGGCAACTATAACAAACACTAAGGCCTGGATACACTTGAATTCGTTTTTCTAGCAACTATATTTGTTTGAATAGAAAATGAAACCTTAAAATTTGTTGCCTCTTCTGGAGGTAAAAAGTAACTAATTGGTCTTGTCGATATCATGGTAGCCAAATGGGTCTCATTTCTTTGCCTTTAAGGTGTTCTCATTAAAGAACAGAATAGTCAAGCATATTTTTTAAAAAATAATGAAACGACCTGGGACAGCTGTCTATATATTTGGTTGTGTTATGAGCAGAGGGATTCCTTTTGGTTTTATTCTTTGCAAAGAAAATTATTTTTGATTGTTTTGACCAAATTGCTAAGCTGATTTTACTCGTCAAAGAAAACCCAAGCAACAAATTTTTTTTGGTTTGGGTTTGTTGCACACAAAAAATACGTAGCTAATATTCCAGCAGGCTTATGTTGTGCAATTTGCAATTCTTAGATGACCAAAATGTCCTCAGGCGGTTGCACAGTTTCAAGAAAACAAAAATCACTTCAACTTTCCGACAAAGTTTAAAAACTTAACATGGCAATATCCCCGATCCATAAAAATCGAATTATACTCACCAATTTCTTGCAATTTTCAATTTCTTATTTTATGAAATTTTAACAGAATTCGATAAAACAAAAGTTGTAATGTAACATTTTACCATTAATTTTTTTTTAATTTAAATGGCCACGGACCAGCAACACATACGCATACAAGCAAGCAATCCGTGCCCAGTTTAAGAAACGACAAAAATTATACGAAGGAGAAAGCAATCATACGTTTCATCAAATAAAAAGTTGCAAAATCGACCGATTAAAAGCTGTGTCAAAAAAAGGAATTTTTTTATTCTAATTAAGGTGCGGCGCCATCGATAAGTTATACAAAAGCGATTAGGAGCGCGTCCATTTTCATATCAATTTTCATCACCCGGGAGGGGGGGGGTATCTTTGATATATTGTTTCTCCACGGATAAAACCTTGGGGACTGGGTATGACATACATTTATCATGTGCTATGATAGCTGATTACGTGACACTACCTGCCATATCTCTCCTTCATTTCTGGGCGGCAAGATACTCTTAAGAAGGTGGCAATTTTGCCTAAAAATTGCATTATTTTTTTCAATTTTTGGCAATTTGCTGGTGCCTGAGCTCATCATTAAGGGCTGAGAAGGATTAATCCTTGTTAATTTCGAAGAACTGTTTATTGGCACTTAAAAATGACACAAACGTTGGAATTGTGTTTTTAGCAACCAACGGTTTGTCTTTCACTTACAAGGAGCCAGTTTAGCAAGTTTGCCATGTCTCTCCAGGCTGCATTCTCTATTTCTGGAAGTTTGACTGAAAGTTAAATGTGTCTAGGCAGCTGCTAGTGCAGAATGCAAA
>JAOBYH010455493.1:0-15212 GCA_025403525.1 Umimayanthus kanabou | reverse complement strand
GATCAAACGTTCCGCCCCTAAAGCCAATATAGGTTTGTGTGCGTGATGCTGTGTGATTTGTGCTTTGTGGTGCACCTTACCGATACTCGCACAGTGTAGACATCTTATAACTCAAACACAATAATGGGACAAAACATTTGGAGGAAGAGTGACTGGACTACAAACACGAAGTTTTACCGGCTTACCTTACAATATTTTCATGCTTTAGCGATTTCAATAACCCGACTTCCTCTTGAAGCTTTTCGTATTGCTAAAAATACAAGACAAACGGGTATTAGCGAATTCAAGGACGCACAAATACAATAGAATAATTTTCAATAAATTCGGAGATCATAACTTGCACAGTTATGTATGCCTTTTAGACTACAGAAACGTATTAATATTTCGGGTGTTGTATTTTTTGTTTTGTATACTTGTATTCTAATAATGTCTCTCTGTACTGAATCCACAATTTACTTGAATCCATGATACCATACATTCTTGTAAGTTGTTCTCGTAAGATGTTTCCAATAATGTCGACAAAATAAAAACAAAACAAAACAAGCTGTCCAACTAACAGAGCCGTTATGTGAGTTCATAACAGAAATATAAGTCTGTGTAGGCGCGTGTCTGTGCTTGCAGGCAGAGACCTTCAGGTATACGGTTTTTTTATGTGCGTTTGATGGGATGCGTATATCCGTGAGTCACGAGTGCGTGCACGTGTCTGTGTACGTGTGGCGTTTTTACGTGACTGTCAAGTGTGACATGTCTCGGTACCTTTTCAGCTTCTTTCTCGTCGCTAATGTTGAGCTCAACTTGTTTGACGGCTATCATCTCCCCCGTGTTGGTTAGGCCGCAGTACACCTATGGCAAAACACGTTTTAATGAAATACAGGGCTTTAACATGCGTCTTGCTAAACCAACTGTTTTATAACATCATGCGTTGTATAGACTATTATGATATTTGCGATCAATAGGAAATCCCAACAAACGGATTTTTTAAAACAAACATTAGAAACGTACAATTTGAGGGAACAAAGAAGATTTGCCTTTCCGTGAGTTGGAACAAAGCGTTTCACAAACTCTTTTCGGATGAAATGAAGAGGAATTTATAACAAAAAAAGAACAAAGCAAAAGGATAATTTTAAAGCTTTTAGTAGACACATAGTTCAAATTGTACTTCTTAGACTATTTGAAATTTTAAACTTTGAACACTACTTTCAAAAGATAGGGTAAAACTACGTAACTCAGATTTATCTGCAACGAAACCATTGTTATAAATAAACGTTATCATCATTATTATTTATTAATAGTAGTAATATTACCGTTATTATTTATACTGTCACTGTTACTGTTATTACAATTAGTTGCTACGGTTAACACACATAACATAAATCTACTTCAAATTAACTTACAAAATTTAACTTCCGGCTAGTCTTGTTGGTTCAAGATATTCAAGGAGCTAATTGTTTTTCTTTGAGAATGGCACTTCTTTTTGAAAAAAAAGATTTCGTATCGCTTTTGGGTGTTTCCTTCAGTCGGAAAGTTTAATTTCAATTTCAATACATTGGCATTATTTCTCCTCCGGTCTACGTTAAACCTTATCTCGTTAATTCAATAAAGCAACCATTTACCATTCCAAATGCTCCTTTCCCCAACATGTTTCCCTTTTTCCAAATGATCTCCGCCTCTTCAGAACTGGCAGCTGAACAGCTTCCCAGACGGCTATGGACAACACTCTCCCCTCCCCCTTGAGTTGAGAACGCGCTCCCAACGGAACCCTGGGAAGAGTCCGAGCCTTTAAGAGTTGACCTGCTGCTGCTGGATCCGCTGGATTGCAGGGTGTGTCTCCTCTTGAATACCCCCTCGTACAAGGTGAGATCGACAGAGCCGTTTGATGAACAGTCGGCACAGTAGAGCGTTGGTGTGCTGGATGATGTAGAGTTGTGTGGTGATGAGAAATAACTCTCACTGTCCACAGTAGAGGAGTTCTCGTCTGAAACAGGTCTCGGTGTAGAGTCACAGCTGTTGTAAGAGGAGTCTGTGTCTGAACAGCGGTCACGATCATCCTCGGTTGATACACTGGACAACGAAGAGAAAGTGTCCTCGCGTGACAAGCTGAAGATTTCACGTGGTTGTTTTGCTTCCTTGTCACAATCTATGGCACTACTAGCGCTACCTGATGTCGTGCATTTAAAATAGTCATGCCTTTTCTCCAAGTATTCCAGTGTACTGTTCATGTTGGTTACAAAGACCCCACAGTCAGGAGTAAGAACTCGTCCAACTTCTGGAGCAAGTCTTCGAGAACTTCCACAACTTTCCAAGCTATTCCTTCTTATAAGCACGTCATTCAACAAATCTTCGATGTTGTCGTCAGCCTCGTCTTGAAGAGGCGTACTGACGTCATCCATAGTGTTTGTCTTTTTAGTTGAGTGCCGCTCACTAGCATTTGATGCACATTTACCTTTCTGTGTGTCAGTCTTGTTTAGGGTGCAAGAACTCTCAAGCAACTGTTCATTGCACTCTGAATCGGACTCGGAGTCTGATGACCTCAGTTTAAGCCTTGGAACACAATAACCAAATAATTTGCCAATGACACCCCCATCAACTTCATCTAAAGCATTGCCATCATTTTCATGTCCATGAATGTCACTTTTATAAAGATTGGAGTTCTCCTGCGCAATAGTTGAGTCATTCACACATTCTTCACTGCTTTTGTCAATACTGTCTTTGCTAGGTTCAACGTCCTTTGGTGATGTGCAGTTAATGGTAGTGGGTAAAAGGAGTTCACTATTATAAACATGATTGACAGTAGGTGTGTCCACTGTATCTGAAAGTCTCTCCTGTGCATTCCTGGGCGACTCTGGAATCGGACTAAGGTTAAGAAACTTACCCCGAAATGGATGCGAATTGAACGCCTTTGAATAACTATTCGAATCTATAGATATAGTGGGCGGCCCTGAGACATCAGGGGTTGCATATACCACGTCAGTTCCTAGTCCCTCCAGTGCTAACCCCTCCTCAATACCACTCTGCTTCACATCAATCATTTTCACATCTGGTTTCTTCTTGCCTTTACCTTTCTTCTTTCCAGAACCTTTCCTAACACTTGAAGTGGAGTTCGCAGTCTGTGGCTTTCTTTCGGCAGACTTTGATCGGTTTGTGTTTGATTTGTTTGGCTCAATACCTTGGTTGCCCTTCGCACTCTTGGCCTTCTTTCCCTTAGCTTTACCCTTTGTAGACTTGCTCTGTTTTACAGAGCTATCAACAGCAATACTGGCATGAACCGCTGGCTGCACATGAGCATTCTCAGTCGGTTCTGGGGTGGGAAAAGCATTGGCAATGACAATTCCAGTAGGACACGGCCCGTTGTTGCGGGGGCTTTCCCAGGCAGGTCTTGATTGAGCAGATTCCTCCCCATATGTCTTTACCTCGCAAGGCTTAACGGTTTGAAAATCATCCGGAAGTTTCTTTGATTCTGATAACTGACTCTTTTGTTGAGACAATGACGACACCGCATTACTTTTCGTTTTAACACCACTAGTCACGTAAGATTCCACCAAATTGTCACAAACATTTGTTTCTGGTTGTTCAATTCGCTCTGTAGCTGATGCGTTAGTCTCCTCATAACTATCAAAACTTGAAAGAATCCATGATGTTCTTTTACTAAGTGAGTTACCAGATTTTGAATTCGGATCAGCATCTTGGCCGCTGGTGCTGGGTTTCAGTTCAGATGTGGACTCGGAACTTACTCGGTTGTCCCTACTCCCGTCAGTAATTGCTAACAACGCTTCACACGGAACACTGCCATCAGTCTTGCTTGTTGACTCCACGTGGATGTGCTGATCTGCACAAGAACGTTTATTACCTTCAAACAGTGTTGCATTGGAGCTGGGTTTAGTTACAGAAGACAATTTAGAACAATCGGAAACAGAACGTTTCTTTAAAGTAACTGTAGAAGTTTCTGAGTTATCATCCGGCCTCAAATGCTCCTCCTTATTAACACTGCCAGACAGCTGTTTGTTATTCTCAGACACAGGACTGCCGATGGCTTCACTGTCTATTTGATTAATGTCGTTAGTTTCCTCACTCGAACTACTTTTTCGATGTTTTTGTTGTCTACTTTTTGCGCAGCGTTCTTTGTTTCTGCTATGTGAATCAAGTGAAACCCAGAAACTATTACCAGCTGTAGATAACCTGCGCGAGGCACATTCCTCACAACGTCTTTGCTCATTCCCTTCCGTTATTCTTTCAAGTACCTTTCCGCAGCATGGACACAAATCTTGCTGAGGTTTTTCCGCACCTTTTTCGTTCAAATCAACAAAGAATGTTGTCGTAGACTGCTTCTGTGGACTAACTGGTTCACCTGTACTTGCACATGGGCTACGGGGGTTCTGTTGATTTTCGGAAGTTCCAAAACTTTCATATGGGATCCAAAACTGAGAAGCAGTGGCAGATGAAAGTGTCAAAGTTTTATTGAGGTCATCACTGGGTGATGTTCTTCCATCGTTGGTTAATTCATCCTCTTGTTCCAGCTGGGGCGAGGTATCTGTTGATGGCAGCCTAGGAGAGGTGGAGAGGGAAGGTGGTGGGGGTAGGGCTTCCTTGTCTTTTGCAAAGAATACCTTGCTGATGGAGCTCTGGAAAGAGCCGCCTGAATTGAGGACATCTGCAAGAAAATTGAGAAATCTGTTGAGCTTCCTAGGTAGTGAAAAAACAGCTATTTTAATTTCCATAAATTGGATTTGATAGTGCCATTCGATTGTTCTACAAACAACCACGGTTCAAGAGTGTATACTTCTTGAAAATAAATGACACGTCTTTGAAGAGAAAGAAGAAAATAGATTAAGCTCAACACTGAAAAGTTTCATCGATGAAAAATATCAAGCCAACAGAGCAAACTATTTTAATTAATTGTGGCACGTGAATTTCGTTAATTTAGACTTTCAACAATTCTAACTTACCCAAATCAAGGATGTCAACTTTCTTGGCTCCATCCCTGACGGGCTCTGGTGAAGCTATGGATCCGTGCTCTAGTGACATACTGTGATCGACTGGTAGAGGGGGCACTATGACAGGAAGAGGCACCTTTTTTGTCAGGTCCAACTGACTTCTGTTAGGTACTTTACCGGTTGACTGTGATCTTCGTTTCACACTTCCCGTGGGGGAGGAGGGTGTGTGGGGAAGGGGGTTGGAGAGCCGATGACACACTCGGTTTCGCTGTGGAAATGACTGCTGACCACTGCTCGTCTCTGACTGAACACTTCGATTGGGACCATCTCTGAGGTTTCTGAAGCACAAAAGTAGTTCGTTGCTCAAATTGCATTGTATTTTGGACAAATACAATTATGCCAAATTACTGTCAGAATTGGTTATGTACGAGCGTTAAAACTAGTTAACGTCTTATGTTTAATAATCCGCAAATAATCTTAACAGAAATAATTACAAGTTATACTTAAAATGGTTATGCGATGTTTCACTTGTCTAATGGAACCATGGGTGAAACAAGGAACAACAATAAGGATAAGCAATTCTCACGCATATAAATAGAACCGTTGATAGTTATAAGGGTCACACCAGCGTTTTCTAAATTAATGATGTTCAATGAGAGATACTTAAGTTTCTTTCTAGATCATTTTGAATGAACCCAAGATGAGCAAATTTGTTTCCATGTACTAGAGAAACAGTGGTTCAACTTAAAAAGTATAAGAATACGACTATGTCCTCAGATGAAACACCACGCCACAGTATTTTGTCAATGACCTCCAGCAAGCGTATATTTACAGTGTTGAGGTTTGCACTCATGGTCACTAATAAAATGTTGCAACATACCAACCAAAATACACAAACTAAAAAAAGCTATCCAATCCAAATGAGCCTTTCCTTGGTTTTGACTGGCTACTCTTTCACAAGTGTAGGGTTGTCATAACTTTTACAATAGATGCCAAAACGTTTGAACAGTAAAAGTAGGCAACTAATGACACTCTTCAACTGCCGAAGATGTGAGATTCTACAATGTTTTCTTGAAAGAGTAGCCAGCAGAAACATTTTAAGTAGCCGGTTATAAAGTGGCACAGCGGGTTTCTGCAGTCACATTGCAATGTACCATTTATAACTTAATTTAACTATTAAACACTTTGTGAGACCTCACCTTACATATTTCAATTCAATGTTCAACACCGACAATTTTGGCAGTGCAACTGCATGCTGACTTGAAATTTGACCTGTAAGATATATAAGCTCAGTTGAAAAAGGTAAATACACTTTAATACGAACTCTTCTGAAACTCCAGGCACTGCCCATGCATTCTTATATGCGCTGTTGTGTGGTGGTAAACGACGAGTTTAACAAACCAACCTGCACTACTGCTCAGACGTCTCACAAACTTTCTCGTGAGACCAGGGGAAGCAATGTTTTCCTCTGACTTCTTTCCTGACAGAAGTCTGAACGATGGCTCTACTTTCCTCCGAACTTGTGATATGCTAGAAAAATTGATCAAAAGATAAACAACATTTAAAACAGTAAATTAATGAAACCAACTACTAATTGGTTTTAATCAGGTTCATACAATTTTGAAAAGTGAAATCAAAAATTGGAAAGTCAGACACACCTATCTTCCCTGTTCTTCACACTTGGCTGTTTTACCAGGTTAACTGCATGAATGGAATACAGATAGAGATAAAAATTATAAAATAGTTAATTATTCAACTACCTCCATTACATGCTGGTCAAGTAAAGCTTTATATTAAGCTACTTCTGCTTAAAGAACTCGGTTTAACTTACTTGGTGAAGCAGGCTTCAATAAACTGGATTCCACAGAAGGCTGTAGAAAGAGACAAAATTAGAGTATGAATCAATGTCAGTGATAAATTAATGCAAGGTATTTATAGATCAGAAACTATACTGTTCTTCACAACATGTTGTTTGAGGACTGGTGGAAATACAAAAAAAAAACAGCAATTGCATTTGCAAGCATTCATGCCAACTGGCAGCATCACCAGTAAAATAATGAAAATGTTAAATTTTGTTTTAAAGTACGAACTTACCAGAAATTCTGGACTTAAGGGTCTTGGATGTAAATGTGAATGTTCGGACACTGGTGCTGAAATTTTCAAAGAATGTTAATAAGTCTCTGTCAAACCTCTGAGGGTCTTACTTTTAGGATCTAGATGTATTTTATGGGAGTGAAGGGGGGGCATTGAGAGCATGATTTCTCAGATGTCTCAGGACTAAGGTCTATCAAACAGTGTCTCAAACCAGCAAATATGATTGTATATATCAGTCTATCTGTCTGTCTGTCTGTCTGCTCTATCAAACAGTGTCTCAAACCAGCAAATATGATTGTATATATCAGTCTATCTGTCTGTCTGTCTGTCTGTATGTAAACTAAGCAAAGTTGAAATAATGTTGAACTCAACTGTCTTGAATAGGGTGGGGAGTGTAATTTAATTGAGTTTTATAGTACACACATATCATTTGTACATGTTTTGATTTTGTCTTCAATACTGTACTTCATTTCTCTAACAAAATTTTTTGACAAAAACTTGTTTGAAGTGAATTTCACCTGAATACCACATAAAAATGATCTCGCTATTAACTTACCTGAACAAATTCTTTTAATTGATGATGTTTTTCTAACAGTCTGCTCAGCCCAAGCTTCTGAAATGTTAATCAAATCCGACTAGTTGAGAACTGACACCTAAATATTTTACATAACACTTGATTTGACCTTGCACTTTCCACTGTACTTCTGAATAATTACAACTAAAACTTGATATTAAACAAATCTGGCAAAAACATACTCATCAGGTACATTTGAAAGCTAGCTTTTTAAATATATAAAATCCTCAATTTGATTAAATGTAGTGGCTCACCTTTCAAAACTGAAAGGACTTTTCCTGGTTTTGCAACATCAACAGGGCTGTAACCTGTTAGTGAAAATGACCAACACATCAATTACTCGAGATGAATCTATTGACGTATTATTTCTACCTTGAACAATTTTCTGGTCAAAGAATATGTCAAACTGTTCAAACTAAATTGCATATGTCAGCAAAATATCTTGTAAGCTACTTAATCTGACAGTTGCACGATCTTCAATTATACAACTTTCTCTCATGCTCTACACCTTCTATTGTGTTCATATCTCAGTCAGTAGTTATACGGACACAAGCAGCCATTTTATAAGGCTTATATAATTGATTATAATTGATTATCATTATTTATTATACTATAAAATAGGAATTGAAATGAGTGTCTATAGCCTCTGATATATGTACTACTCTTGACATTGTTTATAGTAGTATTAAATAACAATAAATAAGATAAACAAAGGAATTTGAAGCAAAGTGTTGAAGTGTCTCACCATGATCATCGACAAGTGTGACATCAGCTCCATGGTTCAGGAGGGTGGACGATGCCTGTTCGTGTCCATGGGATGCCTACAACAAGATCAATCTACTTTCAGAGCACATTCTACTAACATAATATAGGTTATACATAGCAAATTATTACACATAACAAAAAACACAAATCTAATAGATTTACTTACAGCCACATGAAGAGGTGTTCTGCCAATATCACCCCTCACGTTGGGGTCTGCTCCACTCTCAATAAGAGCCAACAGCACGGGACAGTTGTTGTGTTTGGATGCCCAGTGGATGGGAGAGTTATTGCAGCTGTCTGGTGCATCTGAAATTGAACCAATGAAACATTTTTGAGGTTTTAAAAGAATATTTGATCATGTTGCCTTGAGAAAAAGGCAACATTAAAAGTGTCGTATGTCTTACCAACATCACAGGAACCTTTCTGCAGGAGGATATCTAAAATATTTTTAGCCTTTGACCCTTTGCAGTGTGCAGCCATGTGCAATGGGCCACGCCCTTCTTTGTCACTCACAGCACAGTCCCTATTGAAGAATAACGAATGAAAAAACATCAGTCAAGTGGGGTAAGTGGATAATTACGTACATGTATACAGGGCCATATCTAGAATTTTTACAGAAGGTGGGCAATGCTGGGGGACAGAGATGACATCTATAAG
This sequence comes from Umimayanthus kanabou, assembly GCA_025403525.1. NCBI lineage: Eukaryota > Metazoa > Cnidaria > Anthozoa > Zoantharia > Parazoanthidae > Umimayanthus > Umimayanthus kanabou. The sequence goes on along the minus strand of JAOBYH010455493.1, from coordinate 6,191 downwards.
AGCTTTACAGTCACTTTGCCGAATCTCTGGGGTGCAACAAATTTCTAAGAATATTTAATTATTACAAATTAATGAAGAAGTATAGTAGACGAAAGAGAAGCCTTGTCTACAGTAGTCTTTTACAAAGAACTGAAATTAATACAAAATTTATGTGTATTGACAAAGCAGAATTTAAGCTATTCACAGAAGTTGTGTACAGAGTAAGATTTAAATCTTACGCTTTGTGGTTGAGTAGCTCCATGACAACTGCAACTGGATTGTAACCTTTTCCTATCACTGTGCTCTCGACTGGACAGAAGTCAAGAACAAACACCATCAATTAATTATTTTACCTTGTAATAATTAGACATTCAAGTATTTATAGTTTATCTGTGACTCACCCATTAATACTGACTAGTACTTATTAACCGAGAATGAGGTCTGTACAGGAAGTATCAAACTGAGGCCTTGCTGTATTGACTGTCTTGAGTGAATGCAAGGTTGATGCAGTAAGGCTGAAGTTTGATGCAGTAAGGCTGAAGTTTGATATTCCCATAAAGACTGAGTGTTCTCGAGAGGTTAATAAGTATTTTATTACATGGCACTTCATCTAAAAATGAGAATGTAAGTGGAAATTCTTTACTTTGCTCATCCAGTTCTGCCTGTGTATAAGGTCATTAACAATAGTCTGTAATATGATTGTGGTCATTAGGGTAAATCCAGACCACTCAAGAATGAATTGGAACATGTGAAGTATCTTTGTCATATAATGAAGACAAATACCATATATACAAATATCTAGTGGTTCACTAATCCCAATAGATCTGGAGTGTAAAGTCTTACTTTTCTCAAACATGTTGACATCTCTGGTAACCAACAGTAGGGGGGTCATTCCATCAGCATTCTTGCAGTTTACATTTACTCTGGTACTCGTGGAACCCTTCATCAATTGAACAGAATGGTTAGAGGTACTATATCAAACAAGTTTAAAATGTCAGACAATGTAATACTCTTGTGATTGTTTCTTACCAATACTTTTTTGACCAACTCCACATCTCCTTGCCAGGATGCCTGCAGTAAGTGTTTGGATGATGCTCCTGGCATGGGAATAAATAAGAATTTAAATAAACCAAAACATCTAATTTAAAGAGATATTTGCTAACACAGGGTCTACGTATAACATTCCATAATACTTAAAAAGAAATCTAGAATTATAGTTTTTCATCATCATCATCATCATCATCGTCATCATCATCATCATAAAAAACTGTTGTAAAAACAATTTTTCCTGTGCTATAATAGTATTGAAAGTTTCTCATAATGCTTACCTACTACTTTACTGAATAATAAATTATGCAATGTTTTATTTGTCTTTAAAAAGAACTGAACTGCATTTTATATAGTTTTTGCCTTCTGAACCCTATTGACCATACCTTGTCTCAACACTGAGCCTGCAATAAAATAACAAAAAAAGCATTATAGTTATGTTGCAGAGCTTTTTGCCAGTATCAATTATAGAATATCTACCTTTTCTCTAAAAATCTGTAAAAATTCATAAATTAATACTGCAAAAGTTCCAAAAGTTTAGAAGTACTCAAGTAAACTTAAAATTTCATTCAGAAGCTCCGATTCTATGATTCTACAAGCTTTTAGAAGTATATAACTGTTTATATATGCATATACAGGAATATACAGAGATACAGACGATTATCCACTCTGACTAAAAATGATGATTATCCACTGATTAAAAACAAACATCATTGATGATCAAATGATCCACTGATAATCTGCATCTCTGTCAAACTCCCCCCCCCCCCCACATACACCCCTCAGTTGATAACTATAATATAATTTTCAGTTTCTAACTCATTTTGTATCCACTGTTTGTCTGTAAGTTCATATATATTTTCCTGAGAGAGGAGGCATGTTCTTATATTTTTGTGAGAGGGGAGGGGACGTTCTTGTATATTTTCCTGAGAGGGGAGGGGATGTTCTTAATAATATATATTCTCCTGAGAATTAGAAGGGAGGGGATCAAGGGGCATGAGTGTACTAACCTAGCAGAAGTGACTTCAAACTATCGGATGCATTCTCCAGAACCGACCGTCCACTGTTATTACACAAGGTGATGTCTGCTCCATAGTTCAGTAGCAAGGACACCAACTGTAACATAAACAAAAAATCATCTTACCAATACAGAACTTTATATTCTCAGACCTGTGTGGTCTTACCAATTACCACCTTTGGAAGTGGGGGATAACCAGTAAGGTTTGGCCGCTGCGCACTATTAAGCATATATATACAAGTTTAAATGTGACCACCTTTGGAATCCTGATGATATATCTTTCTCATTGACTATCACGTACATTCCTCTAATGATAGTTTTACCAGTGCTCCAGTTTCCATTAAATAAATCCTTTCACTTCCTAAAATGCCACATCATAAGTTGCTAAATACTCATTACTTGACTTGGTGTACATTTTTTATTAAATAAACAAGTTGGGGAAATTTTATATTTTCATCTATAATAGAGCATAAATTAGAATATATTAAAGATGATCAATTTCCCAATTCTCCAAACTTGTCAAACCAAACTCCTGTAAGAAGACATATGTTAATACATTTGGTGGAAGTAAAAGTAGAGTTTAGTCACCCCCTCTCTCCCTCAAACAAGCTTTTTAAAAGTCTCAGATGTACATTTAAAAACTGAAAAAAACAATATTTTATTATTGAGCCCATAATCTGTCAAAAAAGGTTTTTCATACTTATTATCTACCTATTTCACAAATATATGTGAGGGTGTTTGAGTTATATGGAGAACCCAATGTCAGAAACCTGGGGCATAAAGGTAGTGAGGAACTCCCCTTTCTCCTTCCAGAGTTACCCTAGGTCTCCAAGGATGATGGCCAGCCAAAAGCCAGGAACAATCCAGTCTCCCTCCCCCTACCTTGAGCACCAGTGCACAAATTTATTTAAACTCTTATCTCGGCTAAACTTCAGAATACCCGGCCAATCGAGTTAATTTATTACTGCGCATTCCTCGTTCTATAGAAAGATGTGCGCAGTAGATTCTAGAACAATAGTGGCCGGGTATTCTAAAGTTGCTCCCTTATCTCTTTATATTATTATCACTTTATTTGAGAGATGCCTGTTTAACAAAATTGTTGATTAATTGGCGGTATATGAGCAGGCGTACGCCCACTCTCCTAGCGAGGGGATTCCTAATAATTGTCATAGTAAGATTATTTCGCAAACATGGCACTTGTACCAAAAGCGCAATATTCAATTTACAGCGCAGCAGTTTAGCATCAAATTTCACTTTAGCCGAGTTACAAGCTCTCAAGCCATGTGGTGACAGGCGTGACGTGGACAAAATATAAACAAACACTTCCGACACTTCAAATAAATAAAATTGCAGCAGTGAAATCAACAGGATGTTCGTAGTAAAATTACGCACCTTTTCGTTGTTGTTTTCTACAGCAAGCATCAGGGCAGTGTTTCCCTCTTTCTTCTCTTTAAAATCCACATTTATCGCCTAAAAATTAAGCAAGTCACTTTCGCTTTATTAAATATTTCATGTGAAGGTTTAGGTTTTTAATTTTAATCGCAACAACTTCTGATCTGATAATCTGGATAAAGCCAACACTTTCCAACTTACCGTATGCCTTGATGCTCGTGCAAGGAAGTTCTGTGTTCTCTCATAATCTCCATTCTACAAGCAACAAGTGGCAAAACAAAAATCTATTAAACTGTTTTATAAATTTGGCGACAAACTTTAGAAATGCATTCAATTTACTTACCTTGACTGCATTCAGAAATAGTTCATTCAACTGCTCCTGACTTCCCCTGCAGAAGTTTGGGATATTAAGAGACATCAGTTGACGGTTTTTTGTATTGAGAAACAAAATCTTATCATTAGATGCTTGCTACAAGAGTCACAAACCTTCCGTCGCTAAAAAGTCGTCCTGTACAGTCGTGGTAATGTGACAGCAAGTTCCTATTACGGAACCCGCCACGGGAAGTTTTCAGGCCCGTAACGGAGTCTTTGGCCATAACAAGACAATTTCATGTGTTTGAAGCTTTTGCAGCACACGAACAAAGTGTCTCTAGCCCCATAATTACTCGATCAGCACAAATCTAGTTTTGCAAACAACAATCATCTGTTCAGGACAATTCGTTCCAATATGGCGACTTGATTGTATTTCATTGAGGCTCATACAACCATGGAAACAACCAATCACATTTGTCCCTGGGGAAGCCGCGCCAAATTACATCATCCCGCGCGAAAGGCCCGAAAATGACTTGTTGCCTTTGATCCTGTTGTGTTTTTAGCGATTTCAATATGAGAACGTTCCTGAAATGTTCTAAAGCCTAATACATCGGTTGTAATATTCCGATTAAACTTTTAATTGAATCGAATACGTGACCCTGAAAATAGTAGACAAAGCGTATTGTTTGCGGTTGACATTACTACTGATCAGAATCGGCACTCTTTTGTTTTATACTAATAGGAATATCCATTTTTATAGGCAGAAGCTAGGCTGAGTTCACGTTCTTAGCTTTCTTCAGGATCTTAAATTCAAAAGTTGTTAAAAGTGTTCTTGATACATTTTGAAATTGTATCTCTATAATACTATAAATACATCCAAAGCTGTACCCAATTCACAGAAGTACCCAAATGCATAAGTATTGCTACACTTTTTTTTAAATTTAAGAACCAGTAAAATTTAGCTCAGGCTCAATGTTCTTATTTTTTTCAGCAATTTGAGGCTCAAAATGTTCTTATTTTGTTCTTAACTGCCATATATTTTCTAATGGCTGAAAATCAACTAAAAATCCTTTAGGTGTTTTTCAGTTATGCTCTGTGTTTGTATTCTCCTACGACAATACATGTATATATTGTTTGTATTAACTGAATACCGTATTTTCTCAATTAGACACCCACTGCTTCTATTTAAAACTCGGCCTTATCGACCCGGCGTTTAAACGGGGTAGGTGTCTAATCGGGGCTAGGCGTTTATTTACAGCGTGAAAATTTCTTCCATTTTCAGGTTGATTTTTTAAAATTGTTGATCACAAATAGTGTATATATAGGGTATGACTACAGCATGTTACATCAAAAATTCACGTTAACAAATGAAACAGAACATAAACACGGGTATAAACTATAACAGTAACAAGTTTTTTTTCACAAACTTTATGTTTAATATTAACAAATTAAAGACGCCGCATTGTTATGTTTATATATTTAACATCTACGTATATTATACTAACGAATTTTGAGACTTCCTAGTATGAGTTCGAATAAACGCCGGACCCCGAGTTAACGCCCACGGCGTTTATTGCAAACTCAGCCTTGTCGACCCGGCGTTTAAACGGGGTAGGCGTCTAATCGGGGCTGGGCGTTAGATCGAGAAAGTAACGGTAAGCAGTAACAACACTCATTATTTACTGTGTGATGCTGAATGTCATTGCTTGCTGCGTTTCACCATTTTTAGTGATTTTTTTTCTTAATATTTTCATTTCAGCCTCAAATTGTTCTTAATTTGTTCTTATTTTTCAGGCGATTTGAGCTTCACTGTTCTTATTAAGTTTGTTCTTAAATATAAAAAAAAGTGTATCGCATGTTCAACAAAATGAAATGCTCCCTCACGATATTCTTCAGCGGTTCCCGGGCAATGTTTATCGAAATAAACATTCCTTTCTTAGTCTCAGCCTGAAGTATTTCGTTAAACATGTTTTTCTAAAAGACTGGTATTTTTGCTCCTCGACGTTCCGTTAAAAAAAACCCAAACCAAATAAAGAGTCTATGTTAAATGCTTACACTATTCAGACAAATCAAGCAGTTACGTTCTGTAGTGATAACTTCTCTACAGTTACTGTTAATTGTATAACTGAATAGATGGAGTAGAGCCGTGAGGAATGTTCTGTTTTAAGTGTTTTCCCCCAATGCTTTTAATTCAAAAATTCTAGTACATTGAGTATAAGAAATAGGTTATATGTAGAAATTGTGCCTAAAACACCAAAATCCGCGATCGGATAACAATAACAATAACGTTAACGTTTACAACTTTACAATTCTTTTAGCAATTCTTTCAACTTAACAATGTACATATTTTTGTAATCGTATGTACATAACAGAGTGCCCAACCTACAGCCTTTCCGAATCTAGATTCTAATTATACGGGCAAAGTTTGGCATCGGGGATGGGG
>JAOBYH010455492.1:0-23577 GCA_025403525.1 Umimayanthus kanabou | reverse complement strand
CTTCTTCTTCTGGCCATGGCACTCGAGCTATCGCTTCAAATCCGGCAAGTGATATTCTGAGGGATCTTTTGAAAGATCAGCCCCAGGAACGTCCTTTTCTGTCAGGATAACTTCCTCCATCAAGCTTCTCTGTCAATTTTACCGTAAATAAGATACTAATACCACAAATTTCTATCGAAAACAACATACGAACACCACAAAACGCTACAAAGCAAGCCAAAACACATACAAATTCCTTGTGTGTTTGTTCGCATTTCGATCCCAGCATGCGCCGCGCGCTGAAACCGTGACATCATTTGAAAAGAGTGCTATTGACTGTATAGGTTTCTCTATTTTCTCATTTGGGTTTAGAAGTTATTTAGATATTTGTTTGTATATGAGCAGAAAGATGTTCATATTTTGCTCATCGTAAAAAATTGCATCAAATTAAAGTCGGCACGTATTTCCATGAGTTATGTGGTGACCAACATTTAAAAGACAACTAGACTTACAGCATAACAATGACCGACCTTTCCATTACTTGAGAGAACGGTCTGTTCTTTCGTGGTGTTGGTCTTTTCTTTTTGTGTCCTGTTCTGTTAGTCGTTTCGGTTGTTGTGTTGGGACTTCAGTATTTGTTTTGGTTACGGTATTAAAAGCCTCTTTCGATACCGCTACCACTGGAAGTAGTGATTTCAAAAACTTAGTAGGATCGAGACGTGCTTTTAGCTTTCTATTGATAATTCTTGACACCGGGCTTTCCAAAGACCAATTGAAGTAGCTTCTTACGCTATTACAAATCACTAATCATTTCTTTACTAGGGGAAGTTATAGTCACACTAATTACAGTTGCAGGTTTTTCTCGGCGAATTCTCCACGTGCTTTTCTTTGGACTTTTGCTTCTTGGGTTTCTTCTACTTCTTTTCTTGGTTTAATCCAAGTCTAAAATATTTATATACTGCGCGACCTCCCTGAGGGGATATAAAGAGCAGGGAAAACAGTGACAGTCATGATAATTACTAATTTTCATTTTCTAAATGAAAAATTATAACCTTTGAAAGTACTCGTACTCGGCAGTGGTTTCCCGGAGACGAGATATTTATTCTTTGACAAGAACTCCTTGTAGAGTTTTGCAAGAGTTAGGTTGCAATCCACGTACTTCCTATTGAGTGCCTTGTGATGGGTGTAGTGTGAAGATTCAGGCATTTTAGACCAAATGTGGTCGACCACAAGGAAATTTAATCAAACGTTTCAGCGTTAATAACATGTACTTGGTATATTATTAAATTGATTTCATTACTTGCTCAGTTTCTTGACGACGCACCATGTACAAGAGGAATCATAATCGTACAAGTACTCTGTACGAGTTCAACGAAGGTTTCCCATGTATTTAAGAGTATTGTACAGTTGTAAGAGTGTCGAGCATTGAGGATATTCTAAATTATATTATTATTATTATTATTATTACTATTATTATAAGGTACTAGAGTGCTATCTCTACGTATGATTTGTTTATATATAGAGATTTCTCTATATATCCATTTAGATTTAGAAGTTATTCAGGTATTTAGAAGTCTCTTCTTGTCGGTAGTTGTAAAGATGTTCATTTTGTTCATCGTAAAAAATTTGTATCAAAGTCGGCACGAAGTTGAGCTATAATGTGGTGACCAACATTTTTTATAAAAAGACAAGTTGAGTTGCAGCAAAGTAGTGACCTGTCCATTACTAGAGGGAACAGGCTCTTCTTTCGCGACGTTGTTCTTCCTTTTTGTTTCCAGTTCTGTCAGTCTTTTCGGTTGTTGTGGTGGGATTTCATTTTGCTGCCATGCCTGCAATAACGGTATACAGGAGCAGCTTCTTCAACGTCAAAATTGTAACAAAAGCCTCTTTCGGCACCACTACCGCTGGAAGTGGCGAATTCAGAAACTTGGTGAGATTGAGACATGTTTTCAGCTTTTCACTGACAATTTTATTTCATAATTTTCCGCGCTTTTGAAGATCAACTGAGGTAGCGTCTAACAATATATAGCAAATTCGACAGAGCTCATGCAGCCAATTTTGTGATTGTACAAACTCTCTTATGCTATGTCCTGATTTCGCTAAGTTCTGTCGGTATCCTGAGCAATCAGTACAGTTGAACGAGCTGTCCAAAATGGGTTGGACTCTCCCAACAAGTTGGTGGCACAAAGCTTTGCACACTGTTTTGCCACAGGATCTTTATCCTTTGTTTGCCAACCGGTTTCTCTTTTATGGTTTCTTCAGGACCGTCCGGGTAAATTGTACATTTTAGCCCTTGCTTAAAGATCAGTTGGGCTAAGTACTTTTTGATTACATTATTATTTGTGATGTTTACAAGAGGTAAGTGTCCTTGCTCTAAGTTGAGTGAACAAGCGAATTCATGAGCAAAATAAACGATTTTCCAGTTTGTTTTATAAGATGAATAGAATGTTCAGCAAGTTCGTTTGACTATTTTACTATAGTTCTTCTTTTGGAATTTCGCGGTGTATTTTTCTGTTCGTTTTTGTTGTCGCCAGCTCACGCTGTTTTTTGAACACTGTTGTTTTGTTTGACGTGCTTGAAATTTTCTTGCAAACACATCCCTTGTCTGTTGTTGGTTCTAGTTACTGATGAAGATCTGACTAGAACGTTTGCACAAGTTATCGTGTTTTTTTTGTTTTGCAACTGCTGTTTATCGTCATTTTGCTGTTGGCTTTTTTCATTTTTGTCATCAGAGTTCCGACTTTCTCCTTTTGCGTCTCGCAATATTATTTTTATTTCTTCTGTTTAGATGGTCTTGTCAGAGCTTCTCCATGACAAAGTCACAAGTTCTTGACATTTGCGCCGATTTAGCTGCAAAGGTTAAGAGCTTGTTTGCCTTTTTTTGCTGTTTTTTTCCGCTGGAGGTTCAGAGACTTCGTTTTACAACTCATCGTTTTTTGACATTATGGCCCAAGCTTCTTATCGAGCAATCGTAAATCCGAGAGATTATGCGCTTCTTTTGTTCCCTGTGTTTTCTTCCGCAAATTAATAAAATTGGTAACAATCATAGCAGCAGCAACATTAATAGTAGTAGAACTAAAAATAATAATAATAATAATAGTAATAACAATTTAATTATAATAATAATAACAACAACAGCTTTATTTAAAGAAGATACATACATTACGGTCAGATACCGAGAAACCTGTAGTCCTCATCCTAGTTTACTATACAATACAATACAAATATAATGGAGTAACACAGTTTACAGTGAAACAAAAATATAAGCATAATTACTTACATATCTGAAACATAAATATAATTTAAAATAATATGTTCGATAAGGACTTGCAGTCAAACCGAAGATCGTAGTTCCGTCAACGTTGTTCCAAACTTCTCCAACTCGTCTGAGTGACTTCTGTAGAATTTGTGAAACGACTTCATGAGTTGTTGATGTTTATTAGCCTTGTTGTTGTAGCTTTAAAGACAGACGTCGGTGTCTGTATATGAAGTCATCTGTTCTGTTGCAAATTCTTGCATGAAGTCTTCTCTTTCGTCGTAAATGCTGATTCTTACTGTCCCATTTTCCTCTCCAATGTTTATGGTTGTACCAAGGTAAGATGTCTCCGAAGGTATAGTAGTAGTACTTCTCAGTATTAATTAATTCCAATGGGTAAATTTCGCTGAAGTGTTTTTGAAGTTGTCGTTGTTGACACACAAAAGATCGTCGATGCATCGGAACGTCTTATTGAACTGAAGTACCCTGGTAATATCACCCTTCATAGTTTTAATCATAAATTCATACTCGTATGTGTGGAGAAAAAGATCTGCTAAAAGTACAGTTTAACAAGTTACCTCACTTAAATGTTATTAAAAACAATATTTTGAAAGAAAAATACTTTATACATGTACAGTTTGACAAGTTGCATCACTTATATGTTGCTAAATACAGTATTTTGAAAGAAAATAATACTTTATTAAATGTGGATAAACTTGATCGTTATGAAATAACTAATAAAGCAAAGCCTTTAGATATCTAAAATGTAAATCTAATCCGCGCTCAGGATAAATGGCTTACAAATTGCTTGCATTTAGGTGAGCCTGAGGGAAGTTTGCTGCTCAGCATTAAGTGGAAATTTGTTGATTATGTTCATTCAACCCTCATTCGACTGGAACTTTCCTTCCTTTGAGTTCCACAATTTTGTTCTTGGTTGTTGGGCTATCAGACTGGCAGCAAGCTACTACTGTGGTTTGAAATTAACAAAAAAAATATAGTTTGTACACTGCAACTCGTTAGTTTCAATCGGCTTGCAATTGGTAACATGTCATGGCTTGGTGCCTACTTATTATTTTAAGGTAATGGTTTGCTGCACAGCCTTCTCTCTTGGCATGATGGGCTGTATTTACTGAACCCTTCATGCTTTGCTTCAGCACAGTGCCTGGAGTAATCTCCACCTAGAAAAACAGGTGATAACAAAGAATTTAAAAAAATTGTAGTCTGTATTTAATGAGTTTAAAAAAACTGTAGTCTGTATTTAATGAGTTTAAAAAAACTGTAGTCTATATTTAATGAGTAAAAGTGTGTTAATGTTTTCAAAAAGTTGTATTTGTGAGAAAGGACATCTCCTCAGATAAGGGAATTAGTTGTCGAGAAAATAATTTGTGAATAACAAAAGTAATCGATAATTACTAGTGATTGAAACAGTTTTTCATCACAGGGGATACCATATTACTGAGGTTGTACTGGCTTCTTCTTGTTCTTATTTCACAAGTGTGAAAGAGGCTTAAGAATTTAAGCACTTTCTATTATCCACAAGGATGGTGCTTCGCCAAATTCTTTTTGGTTGCGAAACGAAAAAAGCATCTTGTACACTGCTCCGTTCTGCTGTGGGTACGGAGATGACTGTACAGCTCTTCGTATCGCTTAAATGAGCCGGTGCATCCCGGTTTGCTGCACAGCCATCTTCTTTGTTGGCATGATGGGCTGTATTTGTTGAACCCTTCATGCTTTGCTTCAGCCAGTGCCTGGAGTACTCTCCACCTAGAAAAACAGGTGATAACATAGAATTTTTTTAAAAAAACCCTGTAGTCTGTATTTAATGAGTAAAAGTGTTTGTTAATGTTTTCAAAAAGTTGTATTTGTGAGAAAGAACACCTCAGACAAAGGAATTAGTTGTCAAGAAAATAATTTGTGAATAACAAAAGTAATCGATTAATACTAGTGATTGAAACAGTTTTTCATCACACGGAAGACCATGTTACCGAGGTTGTACTGGCTTGGTAAACTATTGGATGCCCAGGACGTCGCAGATTAGTATACCTCACATAAGCTAAAACTTGTAACAAAACGGCCATGTTTATCGATAACAAAATTAGTTTTGCATTTTTAAGAACAGTTTATTTATAGTTGTTGCCGTAACTAGATTTTTGGAACTTTGTGACCGCTGACTTGAGTTAAGCACGGAATTTTCAAGACATAACTTTTTGTTCTTGGCTAATTGATAATTCCTTCGCCTATTGAAGTCCTATAACAAGCATAATTGTTTTTTACTATCAAAAGTTAAATTTTTAATCAATTGAAAACAAATGGAAAACCAATAGTGACAACATCAACATAAGAATAATAAAAATAAAGGAATATATCCCCTAAAATTCGGAGTTACTAAGAGAGTAGCTTAAAATGTATTTGTTGTTAATTAATTATTAGAGGTTAAAATCGGTTATAAAATACATACCCGAAGTCACCAAAGCAGAGCAGCCTTCGTACATGCATTGCACTGAAGATAAAACAGTCCCTGAGTAACCTTCGTGTGAAATGTATCGCAGGCTTTCTGCTCCTGCTAATGCTCTTTCGACTTCAAACTGGTTAATCAGTGTCACTACATCCAGTGTCCTTGTAGTAGGCTAACAATAAAATGAAATATGGAATTAAACATATTCACTAATTCGAAGTTAAAGAGTTAAAGTAACAGACGATAAATTATCTTTATCTTGAATAACTTCCTAGTTTTGAAATATATGGTAGAGTTCCAACACTAAAAACAAGAAAGGGAGGGGCGAGAATTACATTGAATTTCAATTTAAAAAAACGTTTTACTTTCAATGAAGGGAAAAAAATCAATTTCAACTTTCAAACTTGTCATATCCTTGGGGCGAGTGTCACAAGTTCTGATCCTTAAAGAATGGGGTTAAAGTACCTCTTTGTCTGGATGTGCCATGCCTTGTGCCCTGAAAGCATCGTGTCTCTGCATTCTTGGACCTGGTAAATTTATCCAGCAGAAGTTTTTTTCAGCCTCTGTGCGATAGACCCACGCATCTTTCGAAGCTCTATGAGTATACAAAATAGATAGATAATATTGTAAGACTAGTTGCTTGCCAAGTCAAGTAAGGAAGCACTTGGTTGAGAACTTCTCATTTGACATCTCGAGTGAGCTTTTGACAATATCGGCCAGAGCTGGTTCAATATTAGCATGTGTGTTATGCTTCGAGGTTAGTAGCAGTTGTTTGATTCTAGGTACTAGTAAGACTCTCCTTTCAAGGTTAAGATTACGGTTTGATTGTTTTTTCAGGTGGGAAACACGGTTGTAAGGCAACTATCTCATCTTGTTTAGTATTTTGGATCTTTTCGTTTGAGTCATACTGTTATTTCGCAGACTTTGTCAAGAACGTGCTTGCAAAGCATAATACTTGTTACAAGTACAGTTTAACAAGTTACGTCACTTAAATGCTGCTAAAAACAATACAATCAGACTGGCAGCAAGCTATTACTGGTTTAAAATTAATAAAAAAAAAATAGTTTGTACACAGCAGCTCGTTCGTTTCAATCAGCTGGGTCACATGTGATGGCTTGGTACCTACTTACTATTTTAGGGTAATGGTTTGCTGCTTCTCACACTGATATACTTTTGAGTTTTAATTTGACGAACCTGATATTGTGGATGGAGCTTTTTGCGGGCTTCTGCTTCTTGCTTACAGATATTGGCACTTAGTTAAAGTTCTAATACATATCCATGCAAAAAATGTAGAGTGCACCAAAAGCACTTTCTATGACCCGCAGGAATAGTGCTTTGCCAAATGCGTTGGTTGCAAACGAAGATACATCTTGTACATTGCACCGGCCTACTGTGGGTTGGGAGATGACTGTACAGCCATTCGTATCGCTTAAATGAGCCGGTGCGACCGGGTTTGCTGCAGCCATCTTTTCTCTTGGCATGACGGGCTGTATTTACTGAGTCCTTCATGCTTTGCATCAGCACAGTGCCTCGAGTTCTCCACCTAGAAAAACAGGTGATAAACATAGAATTAAAAAAACTTTAATCTGTATATAATGAGTAAAAGTGTTTGTTAATGTTTTCAAAAAGTTGTATTTGTAAGAAAGAACACCTCAGACAAGGGAATTAGTTTTTGAGAAAATAATTTGTGAATAACAAAAGTGATCCATAATTATTAGTGATCGAAACAGTTTTTCATCACACGGGAGGCCATATTACTGAGGTTGTACTGGCTTGGCAAACTATGCATGCCCAGCGAGACGTCGCAAATTAGTATATCTCAAAGTAAGAATTATAACAAAACGGCCATGTTTATCGATAACAAAATTAGTTTTCTGTTTTGAAAGGACAGTTTATTAGTTGTTGCGGTAACTAGATTTTTGAAGTTTGTTACCGCTGACTTGAGTTAAGCACGGAATTTTTAAGATTTTGGTAACTTTTTGTTCTTGGCTAATTAATAATTCCTTGGCGCCTATTGAAGCCCTATAACAAGCATAATTGTTTTTTACTATCAAAAGTTAAATTTTTAATCAAGTGAAAACAAATTGAAAACCAATAGTACCCGAAGTGACCACAACCGAGCAGCCGTCGTACATGCACTATTCTATAGCATAAAATCCCCAGCAAAAACATCTTTAGCTTTACATAAGTAACGTTTTCTAATTTCCCACCTATACAAGAAAACAAATTTAAACTGAAGACCGAAGTGCTGTCATGACATTTCTGTCCTTTGCGGAGAGGAAAATTTTAACGAATCAGACGGTCCTGATTTTATAGCATCTAGGTACTGTACTGAGGATGGAGGAGGCCCTGTGTAACTCGTGGGAAATGAATCGCAGACTCTGCTCCTGCAATGGCTCTTTCCGCTTCAAACTGTTTGATGAGTGCCACTACATCCAGTGTCCTTGTAGTAGGCTAACAATAAAATGAAATAAAAAATTAAAAATATTCACTGATTCGAGGTTAAACAGTAAAGTAACAGATAATAAATTAATCTTTCTCGTGAATAACTTCCAAGTTTTAAAATATATGGTAGAGTTCCAACACCATAAACAAGAAGGGGGGGGGGGGTAGAATTTTATTGCATTTCAATTTATAAAAAAAAAATTTACTTTAAATGAAAGACAAAAACATCAACAATTTCAGCTTTCAAATTTGTCATATCCTAAGGGAAGAATGTCACGAATTCTGATACTTAAAAGAATGGAGTACTGAAAAGTACCTCTTTGTCTGGATGAGGCATGCCTTGTGCCTTGAAAGAATCATGGGTCTCCGCATTCTTGGTCTTTGCAAATTTCTTCAGCAACTGTTTCTTCCTCTGTGCAAAAGATCCACGCATCTTTCGAAGCTCTCTAAGAATACAAAATAGATAGAAAATATTGTGAGACTAGTTGCTTGCCAAGTCAAGTAAGGAAGCTGATTTAGCTTGAGAAACGTGTTCACAAGTGCGTATCTTTGATTCAAGAATCTATGTCATCATTAGTTCCTGCAATTATCTAAAAACTATACAATGAGAAAGGATGATTCATTCATCTTCACCATGATTAGCTTTATAACATCGGTTAAACGCGCCAATAATAACATGTATGGTATAACATGTTTATACAATTATCTACTTCAGGTTGATTACTGACCGTTCTTCGTTGTTTCCACGTCTTTATTTGCGGTCTGTAGATCTGCAAATTGCATTGAGCGATTAAAACTGTTACCATTTGGCAAGAAAGAAATGGTGGAGACCAAAAACGCATGAATTAATGAGAAAGATGACACTTGAAGTTCTAAAGTAAAAGCAGTTTCAAGTTCTATACTGACAGTATGATTACTGTCAATGATTTCTAACATAGATATCGCATAGTTTTAGAAAAAGACGAAAAAAAAAGTAAAAAAGTAAAAATAAACAATGTAAGCACATCTTTATTATTTGTATGTTAGAATAGCAAATACCTTATAAATACGACGGACATAGCAGTAGTCGAAATTTTTGTTTTCAAACAGTTTTATCTATGTTAAAAGAAAGTTTGTTTGTTACAAGCCAATTAGGTCAAATTATTGTTTGTAGTGCTTTCGTCAGTTCACGTATATTACTTGCCGGACTCGAGGGTTTGCATGTTGCGACGAAGGTCTTGAATTACCTCGTCTTCTTTTAGAGACGTATTCCATTCATCACCGTCTACTTCAACGGCCTCTGCTTCGGTTGTTATGTTAACAAGTGGCTTAACTAACCGCCAGTTGAAAGCCGTTTTGCGACGCCGCAAGTGTTCGGCGATTTCCTCGTCCGATCTGAGGTCGTTGCCGTACAACAGCCCCAGGGCGTCACTATTCCTCTCCAAAATCCTGTTTATATAGATATGGACAACGGCACTGCTGGAGGACCACCCTCCCAGCCTCCTCAACTGCTCCAGGCTGGAGTCTGGGAATCTGCCCTCGTTACGTATGGCCTCGGTTATAATGAATTCCGTGGCAAATCCCTGATAACAAGACATCATAGACAAGACACGACCTTCGTAAAATCGCTTTTTGTAGACGTTAGAAAATAGATTTTGCCAGTCTTATTCAAATTGGGAGTATTGACGCTTTACAAACACACACACACACACACACAAACACACACACACACATACACACACAAACTGTGTACAACATGTAATAAAAATAAATACACAACTATAACATAAAAAGTAAGAAACGTACCGCTCGGAAAACTGACTAGCAAGAAATATATGATTCACGTAACAAGCAATGGTGTTTACCGTCAATTATTAAACATACAGTCTTTTGTGAATCGATTGTCACATTTCTCTGACTAACACTGATAACAACCAGTAACGAATCGCTAAAAATCGAGTTCAGAATCTTGCCAGTGGCTAAAACCTTTTTAGTCAAACAAAACAAGCAAAGTGAAAATCTAGTCGCTTAGTGAGAAATGTTACTCACAGATCTGTTGCTTCTGTTTGATATTCTCCTTGGGTCATACCCAGCTCTCTTTGCCACAGACTCGAAAAGTCTAGAAATTGTCTTTATTTTCATGGGCGTCTCATTCTGTAAAGTTAATCTCATTCTGTAAAGTTAAAACAGCATAAAAAGTACATTAATTTGAGTTTAACTTTGTGTTATCACTATGAACATCATTAACAAAACTGTGACTAATGGGACTGTCAATTTGATCTAGTGAAGTGGAGTAGGGGGGATGTTGAAGAATGATTTATGTGGAAGTTTTTCTGTTGGTCATTCTTGGCCAAAAATAATTCTTTTTCTACTTTCCCATACACTCTGGTTATGAGTTTTTTGCGTGCAGGTTTTTACGTTGTTCGATTGTGCAATTTCTTTTACTACTTCTTCCACTTCCTCACCGCACCCTACATGAATTTAAAAGGTCAGTCCATAAAAGATGAACGAAAATGTACCTCCATTATGAGTTGTAGTAAAATGGAGCTCGCAGACAAAACGATAAATGAATTGAAGATAACTCTTCATAATGATAACTAAATAAGATTTTTGTAAAACCTTTTAGATATGGCTGTAATTTCGGCAAAATGTACCGTTTAAAGACGTTTAGTTAAAAAGTAGGAAAAACTCACCAGAAGCTGGCCACCGGCCTTGGATGAATCGACTTTGGCGAATAGTGGCCAGTTCTTCGCCTCGTCCCTGAATGTAAAGTCTTTCTCTGCTTACACCTCCGGGCACTGCCTCACGAAGGCGCCTCTCCTCGCAAGATGGAGGAAAGCAAGTACGGAAGGATCGTATGGTGAGCCTTCCGCCATTGGTGTGAATGTGAAGGGGCGTCTGTTGGCATTTGGAAAAGACTTCATTACGGATCTTGCCAGAATACCACAAAATAATTAGCAAAAAGAGACGGCATTCACTTATGATTACACCTTGGAAAGTGTAAGTGTTAAGAACGAGTTATTACATAGGAATTGAAAGAACAAACAACACGAGTGAGCAGTAAACAAAGTGACCAATATTGGAGTCCTAATAGAAAACTTGATGGTAGTACTCACGCGTGCAACGGATTTCGCGCGAATGGTTTTTCGTGTGTTAGTACTATCGTGTGCGCGAGTCCGTGTTTTGTCCATCTGTTGGTAATGGAGAAAGAGTTTAGTGTACTAATGGTGGGCCATTCTGAGAAAGAAGATGTTCCGAGAAAAAAGTTAATCCATAATTATATTATTTGAAACGTGAGTGAAGATAGAGTATTTTGGGTCATCGTCAATCCATGAAATGACAACCGATAATAGGAAATCAGGAAAAGAAATAAATTATGTGTATTTCGCTGCAATGTTTTGCAACTGAACTAAGGAAAAAATGTGTCACAATGCCCAACATATAGGGTACTGCTTATATTTAATGTCACTTTGTCGTGTTTTTTCATTTAGAGAAGTATTTAGTGTTACTACAGTAAATTTTAAACACATACTTAAGGTATATTAATTACCATACATAAATTAATAGCAATGAAAAAGTGTTTGAAATTAAGATAAACTCTTCGTGATTTATACTAAATCTGTTGGCTATTAAAAAATAATGTGAAACCAATTAAATCGATTTTTATAACAATGTAGATTAACTGAACACACATTAGGATAAAAGGAAAAAAGTTGTTTGCAAATTACGCACTGTAAAGCTCTTTCTGGAAATATGTTGCATGCCCGAATGTGATTTGGTTAAGAATTCAACAAAATATTTTAGTTTTTGATGCGCGATATGTTTGTTACCTTGGCAACAATAGCCGGTAAATAAAATTACATATATACTATATGTATATGATATAGGATATTTGTCCATGCAGGAGTTAGTTCTGGATTAGTCTAAACGTGCAAAAAAGATAAAGTAAGACATACGCACTGGCATACTTACTCAAAGCTGACGGAATCTAGTTTTATTGCGAAGTGTTCCGCCGGAAGTTGTATCAAATGCTCTTCTACACAGAAGGATAAGAGCGTGGTGGAGTTCTTGGCAAGGAAGGTGGATTGTCGAGCCCCACAGTGGAAGCTCATGCTGAGCCAGTGGCTTACTACAAAACAAGGTTTTTTTTATCTTAGCGATGTTTTCAATATTAAACCTCTCTCATGATCAGTTGCTGAATTTTAATTAATATTAAGAATTGTATTCACATATTGAGACAACTCTTTACGTTTGTGCAACATCTATGGAAACGTTGTTGTGGCCCTAACTAAACGGTGTTCTAACATAAGAAAATCAAGAATACGATAATGGACTAAACAATTGCTTGTGGTTTAGAATCTCTGGAATGAATGCACTCCTTTTTGTAAGAACATGTAAATTTTTGCTGAGCCTGGTCCTCATTTAGATGGATGTTCTTAATATTTAGCCAACACATTTTCTTGCCGAATATTTGGGTAAATATCATCCAGTAAGTTCTTATAAACAAGGTTCTTATAAAACATAAAAAGTGTACTCTTTATTTGTTGATATATTCATGTTGTGAAACTTACTTTGCAAGTCCTCCTGAGTATTGATACCAACCACGTCCAACATATGAAATAAGTCTTGAGGCGAAAGCGGATCTTTTTGTTTTGGTGATGGAATACCTTTCGTTGCTTCGATATACTCTCTGCCTCTCATACGCACAAACCACGGACTGCACAACATACGCTTCTACGGACCAAAGCTCTGGAACTCTGTTGATGAAGAACTAAAATCTCTGAGTGTCTCTGCAATTAAATCAAAATTACAATTGCGCTTCATTTCCGAATATTAATCTACTGAAATAACTCAATTTATGCTCGCCTTATATTTATGCGGTAATTTTTTTTCCTTGTTTTTTTTCTTTGTCGCTTACTTTCTTTAGTATTGTGGATTTTTTCATCTTTTTTTTCCTTCTTTGTATCTTTATTTTATTGTCTTTGTTTTGTATTTTTGCTTATACATATCAACAACAATTAGAGTATTTATATTAATTTGGTACTCCTGACCTTAGCTTATTTATCTTTAAATTTACTGCCTAAAGGCCACCTGTCTCGATTAGCCCATATGGTTATTTACAGGTGGCCTGCACTCTTTAATTTGTAAATCTATTCATTTTTGTAATCTGATCTCACGGACCAGCTTGGCACAGGTCCTGACGAGAAGTATTATCTCTCAACGTGCAGCGGAGAAAGACAGGAGAAATATGGACGTCGTGTGACCAGTTTGTGTGTCCGCTCCCTGATCGGCTACGCCTCAGAATTGCCGACCGTCGTCGAGTGTGAAAGCATTCCCTCTGACAGGCGCGAAGTCCCAATGGATATTAGTCTAAATGTATTTAAAGGGGGTTTTCTTTCTTGCGGGACAGCGAGGATTGCTGTTGTCAGCGTCGCAAATATAGTTGAAAAGGCAATGAACCTGGATGGATAAATAAATTACACTTGTTGTTCATGCACCAAATCTGGTAGAACATCAGTGATACAGAAACATGAAAATCATTATTGAAAAACCTTGTTATATCAATGCTCACTCAGTTTCTACGATTGAAATTACTTTATTTTCAAACCGAATAGTCAATTTTGTTGAATAGTTAACGATTACGCATCTTTAATGTTGCTTAACTGAAACTCAGCTCCTGAAACACTTCCAAGTTTTTCTTTCGAAAGGAAAGCTCGTTTCTCTTATAGACAACACTGCAAACGTGGAACTGTTATTGATGACTGATCCATAGGACTGTGAGCGTAGCTGTTATTGAACTACATATTAATACATGAACTATATAATATTTCAAACTGGTATTTGTAGTTGAGCCCCCTCATCCTTTAAACCTGAACACTAATGTTTTCTTTTTATTAACCTCAGTGCTCGACACTAACTTTTTTGAATACTAGGCAGTGGGCTAGTAAACACAATAAATCACTAGCCCACAAGGGTAAGCCACTAGTCCAAAACAAGGGCAGAAAAAAAAATACACCTACAAAAGGCTATGGAATTAGGAACCATTCCCCTTCTGGTGTCCTGCCCCTTCCCCGAATTATTATTTCTCCAGTTACACTTGAAAAGACTGTAATGACATGAAAACGAGGACCAAGGACCTAAGGCCTTTTTCCAAGATGGCATATATTTTGCAAGGAGATGGTACAAGATCCCTATGACATGGATTCGATTGCAAGTCCTCTGGTTACTCAAGCTATTAGAAACTAGATCCTGATAAATCGTTCTACAAAAACTTCCCAATTATCTTTTTTCATGAAACTAACTAGTCTAGAGGCTAGTAGGAGTGCATTTTCACTAGCCCACCATGAAGTTTTACTAGTCCTGGGCTAGTGGACTACAGTAGCGTTAGTGTCGAGCACTGATACCGTACGCAAATTACGTAAATGAAAAAAGAATGGTACAAAGACACTATACGTTCAAATCCATATACCCAGCAATTTTGAAAACAGGGAACCTCTGCGGAGGAGAGAGACACATACCTGAGCGATTCCCAGCCCTTGAGCTGCAACTCCAATCCTGCCCGCATCTAATGTTTGCTACAAAAAAGTCGACAAAAATCTTTGGTTTTGAAACTCAGGGGATTTTGTCATAGTACCAAATAAATGCAACCAGATATTGAATAAATCTGTTCAGGAAGGTCTCCCATTAGTCATTAGAGAAGAATGAACGCTCCAACAAATTGGAACATACAACTCGAAGAACCAAGAAGGAAAGCAAGCAGCAGGATGTTTATTTTGCGAGTTTGCAAATTTTATGGTTTTTTAATGCAAAAGAATTAGACATCCTATTCAATAGCTTGATTATTTCCTTATTTATGTTTTCCGCAGAAGTATGGGGGTGTGCAGCACATAGTAAATATCTAGTTCAAATAGATTGACTACTGAACCGAGCATCAATTTTGGACATTATCCATGATAGAGACCTATTGCCACGGAACAGAATTACATCTGGAAGACGAAACGTACAAGAACTACTGCCTCCAAAACGCGAAAGAAAATTGCTGCAGTATAACTACAGACTTAATATCTATTGTATTTTTATATATTCAAATATGTTTAATTTTTTTGTTGTAAACCCAAACGTTTGTTTTTAGTAAAGACCGTTTGTTATTATTATTATTATTGTTATTATTATTACTATTATTATTATTTTTATTATTATTATTATTGGTATTTCAAAGCAGATGTTCAATCTTTTGATGTTAGTTGTTGGTTGTGGTAGTTTTCCTCAAAAACAAAAACAAAGACCTTTTTAATAAATAATAGATCTTCCAAAGGTAATGGCGGTTTTAAAAAGAGAAGATACCTTCTCAAACAGCCCTGTGAAAACCAGGTGGACCCAAGACAGTGAAAACCTAGAAATTATGACAGTATTTACCATATTTATTCGAATAAGCGCCCAACCTCAAATAAGCACCCAACCACGAATAAGTGCCCAACCTCGAATAAGCGCCCAACCTCGAATAAGCGCCCAACCTCGAATAAGCACCCAACCTCGAATAAGTGCCCAACCTCGAATAAGTGCCCAACCTCGAATAAGTGCCCAACCTCGAATAAGTGCCCAACCTCGAATAAGCGCCCAACCTCAAACAAGCGCCCAACCTCGAATAAGTGCCCAACCTCGAATAAGCGCCCACCTCGAATAAGCACCCACCCTGATGGCCAAAAAGTACTCGGTATGAAGTAGAGGAATGTTCTTTCTTCTTTATTTTGCTGATGAAAAAATAAAATTACTGAAAATGGTGAAAGTTCAACAAGTGCCCAGCCTTGATAAAGAACCACCTCAAATAAGCGCCCACCCTAAAAGTCAGTACTTACCATGGCAATCTTGAAGCCCATCCCAAGGGGACCTAACAGGTTTTCCTTTGGCAGGCTGCAGTCCTCCAACATCAACAGACAAGTGGAGGATGCCCTTATGCCAAGTTTATCCTCCTTTTTCCCCAGTGTCAAGCCTGTTATAGGCTTTGGTACAATGAATGCACTGATGCCCTGCAAGAGATTGATAACAAAATATTCACCAAAAATAAGTGGTTAGATCATCTGCCCCAGCATCGCAGAGGTCATGGGTTCAATTCCCATTGAGGCCTGAATTTTTTTCAGGCAAATATTTGCAATTGCAAACTTAAGTTGCAATCAAGACTGCGATGATCTTTTCTCATATCCAAAACTTTACCTGTAACATTTCACATGCTGCCCCTAATCTATATACAAAATGTAGACCTGAGAACTTGAAACATTACTAAAGCTTTTCATGTGACATTTTCTTTCTGATTGGTTGAAAATTGTTGTGGAGAAAGTATGCACCACAACACATGCTATCACAGTATATTCAACCACTGCTTGCCCCTAAAGCAGATTTTTGATGCCATCACTGTTTCTGTGTAGCCTCTTTAGCATGTGTGCTTCAAGATTGAATATACTGACATTCTGCTTTTATTTTCTTTGCAAAACAGAACCCTGCTCTTTCCATCAAATTTTTTGGTATATACCAAAGAATAGTTCCCCACATCAGGGTTATCACCCATCAGGATACAAAACATTCCCTGAGCAACAGCTAAATTTCCCTGACCTTGTCTGTGGTAACTTGAAAAAATAAAAATAAATAAATGATTATTTTTGGGTAAAATGTGATGTCACATTCAAAAACATAAATCATAACGAAAGCTTGTGTCAGCCTAATAATAAAATTCCCAGGCTTTAAGCAGCTGGAATTTAGAATTTCCCTTACCAAACACAAAATTCCCTTACGTTTCCCTGTCAGACCTTGAAAAAATAATTTCCTGACTTTTCTGTGACCTGCTCACCTGCAGCAACCCTGTCCAGAGTCAGAGCTCAGCAACAGACACTCATTGAGTCACATTAATGGCTCAATGAATATTTCTCATGAGTTACTATTTCAGACAAAAAATGTCAAATATAAAAAGGATGTTTTCAATTGGTAATTTGCACTTTATACTTTATAGAGAAGCTTTGAATTTAACTGCAGACAAACAAAGTATGAACTTACTTTGTGTTTCTTTGTCCGGTCTGTTGTTGCAAATACCTGAGAATAGTAATTTTAAAAGAAATGTTTAAAAGTTAGTCTTACACACCCACGTTTACACTGCAAATTTGTGCACAAAATTAATCTTTCTGCAGTTAACAGAGCTGACTGGTTATGAAACTCGGCCAGTTTGTTTGTATAATAAGTTCTTGTTCTCTATTTCTTTTGTTTGTTTGCCTTGATCGTGCATAAAAGGTATTGAAATTGCGGTAATATGAACAAATAAATCAGTAGAAACATTTGGGCTCACACAAAAAACAAAACAATGTACAAGGTCACAGTTTGACATAGCTAATTATCTTACTCCAATTTATAAAGCTCATGACAAATGATACTTTGTATTACTTCTGTAGAAAAATTTATGTAAAATGAGTGTGATTAGTTCCAACAAAAATGTTAACTCCATCATGAATCTTTTTTTTTTAATAGTAACCTTTATACTATCATCATGAATCTTAGCCATCAGTCTGTGTCCTTTCCTTCTTTGTCTCAATTTCCATAGCAACAGCAAGACTTGAAATAGCAGCCTGACAACTGACAAATGCAGGCCAAATTTTGGAAATGACAGGACTTCAAAAAAACATTGAACTGCCATATGAAAAGTAAAATCGTAGAAAAAATACCCCTGGACTCACTACCTAAAATTCACTCGTCATGAAATTAATATTATTATGTGGGAATTTTCTAAGTGCATTAATTTCTACAACCTTAGTTTTGTGATACAACAAATTTAACAGCAATAATTTTTCTTATGTATAGCATATCAAAAGCAAACACCAAAAAATATGGGAACCAGTATTTTGAACATCTCAAAAGGCTTTTTTCATTTGATATTTTAAAGGTTTGTCCTGTTTTAAAATGTCAATAACGAAGGTATATGGCTGTATTTTCCCAAATAAAGATTTTGTTTTGTCAAAATACAAAGTATTTCGTTTTCTTGCACTAAATTTTCTTGAAAAAAACCCCAATACCTTCAATATTGCACCAGTTTTCAAGAACCATGTTACTTAGTTACCTCAACTTTGATACTCTTATGCATTCATGAATAAGTGAAATCGACATTTTAGGTAATAAGGTAGTCCTTATTAGCTCACTGTAGTTCAGCATTTACAACAACAACTCATCAACGTCTTGGCCTGCCAACACATTTGAAAGGGCAGCCCCCGTCCTTTTCTTCCCATGTCGAGCCCCAAACAGGTACTTTGTTGGCATGGCAGGTGTCTTAACAAAAACGATTGTAGGCATATAATAAATAGAAAACTTTGCATAGCAGTGCAAAGATATTATTAAATTAATTCTAGTTTTGAGTGGTAAATACATCATTTTACAAAAGAGATGTATTTCTCTTGTAGCAGACAATGAATGTAATGAATTGGGAGTATAAGAGAAATGATTTCCTTACACGGACAAGACTTTGTTATGCTAATGGCTATATAATTATTAGGTTTTCATGGGACAGAGTCAGTTCACTGTGGTTCTGGCTTGCAAACTGTTTAGTTTTGAAAGTTATAATTTATGGTATTTGCATAGTATTGGATTCATGCGCCAACTGTTCCATTGTACTTACTCGCGGTTGAGAAATACACTGTGGGCCTGGACCTACCACCACAAAATGTGTTGCATACTTGTGTGTTATGGACTTGACGGAATATCAGGAATGCAATGTTCTCTTTATTGCATATATTAAAATTTCGTACTAAGACAAGTTACACAAATTTTCTGAAAGTTTTCAGAACTTTTCCATGGAAAATGAAATAACTGAATGGTGAAAAGGGTTTATTCAATGGTACTAAGCATTTTACGACTTTTATTAACTTTCAGGAAATCTTCAGAAACCATTTGAAATTGCCATAAAAGTTTTTAGAAAGCTTAATTGCTGCGAGCGAAGCGAGAAGCAACATATTCCAGTGGGTTCCCTGTGGTCACTCCTTGCATGCCAGCAAAATTCAAGATTGTTTGGTACGTTTGATTTTGAGCCTCGTATTCATGCATAGTTGCCAGTTCACGGTGCATAGTTGCCAGTTCATAGTGCGGAGGTGAACTGCTATTAAAACATTTCGTGGCCGTGGTAAGATTAATAAAAGACTAAAATTAAGGCTGTGGTAAGATTTATAAAAGACTACGATCAAGGTAAAGGAAAAGCATATCGAGCTTTCGCTGACTAAAATGATCAGAAAAAATAAAAAGCAGTATAAGCAATTTTGAAATTCGAACTGCTGTGTTGTCGCAAAGTGAAAATATCAACAACTGAAAATTTTGAAAACTCTGTCTCTGGTCAGGTTTAAGTTCAGTTGATGTTAATAATCCATATTTCATAAAGTATTTTTAATTGAAAAAGTAGACAGGCTATGAAGATTGTTTGGGTACTACTTCAGACTACGAGAGAACTAAATTTGATTTATGTTTTTGAGCCACTGATTCAGTCATTGGGAACGGGCCAGCCGAGATTAAGAATTTCAATAATGCAACTCAGATGTCTTTATTTGACATTATTTAAAAATTGATTCGTTTGTTTAATAAAAAAATATAAATATAAAGAGAAAAAAGAAAAAAATAATCGCGGGAAAAAAAATGTGGTCCAGACAGGATTCGATCCCACGGCACGTGGCGATCAACTTCGATTGGGTTGCAAAACTAGAATCTTACCACGGAGCCACGAGCGCACTTACTAGATTTTGCGCAAAACTTATTAATAATATATAAAACACTTATTTGCTTGTAATCATACATATTTGGAGAGAGTAAAGGTTGAAGATGCAGTAATGTAAAATGTTAAAATGGCTCGATCATTTGGCAACAATTTATTGCGTTGCAACCAGACTTACACATATTCTCACAGCACTCATTACCATTGGTAACTTCTAGTTTTAACAATTTTGGTAAGTTGGGGTAATTTTGGTAAGGTAACTTTAGGAGAAAACTTCAGAAATCAACAACCTCAATAGAAAGAGTGTGGAAAATAATTATGCAGTTCTGTAATTTCCAGTCAAACACTTTTAGTGTTTACACAGTCAGGTAGAAAATAGCTATTCAAAGCCTCACCACAGCAGCTTCGGCTTCATAACCACATGTTATCCATGCTTTGGTTCCATTCAACACCCAGTGGTCTCCATTTAAGCTAGCTGTAGTTTTTGCTGCACCTGCATCACTACCATTGTCTGGCATCAAACAGCAAAAGTGAAGAGTGCATTAATTAGTTGGGTTGTCTCTCTAATCAAGTGCTCACCAAGAAGAAAACTGAACTTCTGTCCTAACTTGGTATACTTGTCTGATGAATTTGAGGCCCATGCATTTCTATCTTGAAAAATCATTTTATCTAATATTTAGCATCCAATAGTCACAGATTCCCTTCTAATAAATCCTCAAAATCTACTTTCAAAGGGGCAATGATCTTCATTGCAATTTCATATATTGTATCGTATACCTTCATTCACACTTTCAACATTTAGCACACGTTTATTAGAACTCACAATTAATCTGCCTACCATGAATGGCTTCATAGCTCAGTGGTTAGAACATCTGCCACAGGTGGCATGGATTTGATTCCCATTGAGGCCTGGATTTTTTTTTCAGGCAAAATTAATATTGTAACTGATGTGATCATTTCTCATATCCATTAATTTAAGTGTTTGCTTGAGCAATTTGATTTGAATTCTTATTTCAGCCTTAGCACAGGTAAAGGGAAAACTGGTTATGAGTCTTAGAAAAGTTTAAATGATATAGAATTATCCAAACTTTGCAACTTAAAGCAAAATTTAAAGCTTCAGTGGCTATATTCATGAATTTGTTTATTCAATCATTTATTATTTTACATATTTATCTAGAAAAAGTACCAACCTGGTTCACTTAAAGCAAAACAACCAACTCTGTCACCATTGACAAAAGGTTTCACAAATTTCTCCTTCTGTTCTTCTGTCCCATACTGCAGAATAGGACCTAAATACAGAGACTGTCAAAGTATTTGAATGTTAAACTTTCCCAGTGGGTTGTACAGAACCTTAAATATTTCAGCCCTATCTGATTTTGACACTTACATGGTCTGTGAAGTCATCACTTACAATGTAATGTGATGAATTCACAGATCACTTCAATGGCATTTCTAATCCTATGGCTATTCTTGTGGCCACAACCACCAATCCATTTTAATTTTTTATTTCTTTTCTGCAAAAAGAATGTAAGTCACTGGAATGGCCAAATAAACGTTGTTGTCATGAGCACATAAGTTCAAAATAGAAATTACACCATAAAATGTTAAAATTAGCCCATGGGTTGATACTGTACATGTATAATTTCATGATTAAAACTACTGGTAACTAATAAAACAGCCTTTACTTCTGATTTTATTGAGGGTTTATAATTTCTTGGAATTTTATGCCAATGAGCTTAATTTTTGGGAGGGCTTATTTTCATAATTTTGTGGTTTACAATTGATGATTTCTTAAAAATTTTTGGATCATCATCATCATATCTGCATTTATTTCGTGCTAACCACCTCAAGGTGGGTGCAATGCTGCATGGTTACATTGTATACTTCTCACAATGCTCTTCTACTGTACCCTGTCAAGGGCATCTGAGGCACTGAGCCCGTACTCTCAGAGGCCAACTTGATGACCTCCACCCAGGTTTTCCATGGCCTGCCTCTCTGAGTTTGCCCATCAATGCCTAGGGCAGACACCCCAGCAGTCCATGTATCACCTCGCTTGACGTGACCAAACCATCTTAGTACCTGCTTGAAATGGCTGCCCCAAGGTCAGAGATATCCAGTTTTTGGATTAGTTCAGCTGTGGAGATGTTGTCACCGCTTTATACACCACATAACCATCTGATCATCAACTGCTCATTTCTTCAGAGTCTGTGGAGGTCAGCCTTCTTAAGGGCCAAATACTCACTAGCATAGAGCATGGCACCTCTCACACAGGAATTGTAAATGGATCCTTGGGTTTTCAAAGAGAGGCTTTTGTATGTTAGGATGGGTAGCAGTTCACAGAATTTACCCCATGCTGTTCTGACTCGAGTGATAGTAGCTGCCTCACAGCCTCCTCCAGCTCAGACTGAGTCTCCTGGGTAACAAAAGGAGTCTACCACTTCCAGCTTGTGCTGATCAACCATCACATGGTCAATCAGTCTGCCATCGATGGGATGGGTAGTACCAAGGCAACAACTGCACATGAAGTTAGAGTCAGGAGCCAGTCTACTTTTCATGTTTGTGCATGTCTTGTGAACCCAGTGTTCACAGCTAGAATCTGCGCCAACTCCTTTCCTACAAACATCACACGGGTGCTTACCACCATCTTTCAATGAGCCAAGATTGAGGCCTGATATCATTAGCTTGGTCTTGGCCATGTTTACTCATAGCCCTTCAGCCTCGAGCCCAGACTTCCAGCAGCGCAGCTTTTCCAGAAGATCATCTAAGGAGTCTGATACCAGGACTAGGTTGTCTGCATATAACAACTCCAAAGGGCAGCTGGTGCAGAAATCACATGACAAGGCCTCCATAACAATAATGAATAGATTGGATTTTGAAGTCGTCACTGAAGGTGTAGTTAATCCGGACACTGCTGTTAGCATTGGTATACACTGTCTGGACAATGCCAACAAGCTGCTCAGGCATGCCTAGCCTCCTCATTGCCCACCACTGTACACTATGTGGCATGCAATCAAAGGCCTTTTCCAGATCCACGAATGCAAAGTAGACACTTCTCTCCTTTGCAATCTTGGAACTTCTCCATCTCCACTGCCTTAAGATGAAAATTGCATCACAAGTTCCCCTACCACTGACAAAACCATTGAACTGCATTTCATTGATATCTATAATATCATGAATGAGTTTGTTGACAACTCTTTCCAGGACTTTCAGACAACGGTCTGTTAGCTTGAGGCCTCTGTAGTTCCCCCTCTCCAGTGTCACACCCTTTCAATGGTTTGGGTGTCAATAACTAAAAAGTGATGAAAGTGTGCCAAAATGTACCCTAGTTGATGATGTCACTTGTCACATGACCTGTATACATCTACATCTACATTTTATTGAGTTGGTAAAAATCGTTAGATATCACACCAACTATAAAATTACTAAACTAATAAAACTACTACAATGGATATATTAAAAGTAAGAAATCTATAAAAATCTGAATAAAACTAATGCATCGAAATATTAAAAACTATTAGAAGGAAGAAATCTATAAGAATCTGAATAAAACTAATGCATCGAAAAATTAAAAACTACTAGTTAACATAGACTTAAAACTATCGAGGGATAGGGCATTTACAATATCCTTGGGGAGGGAGTTCCATTCGCTAATTGTTCAGGGGAAGAATGAAAATTTAAAACTGTCTTTCTTTGCCCTAGGCACTAAAAACTTAAAATCATGGCTCCCACGGGTTC
>JAOBYH010454381.1:0-15220 GCA_025403525.1 Umimayanthus kanabou | reverse complement strand
AAAGTATGATGTTGAAAAGCCATTGTTTGTAACACAACTTGAAGTATTCTTATAAAATGTTTCAACCCACGATATATATGATGGGCCAAAATGAAAAGCTTTCAACGCACCAATCAAATAATCCCATTTTAACGAGTCAAAAGCTTTTTCGAAATCCATTGTTGTTAATATAGCCGAATGATTTTCGGCTTTGCAGAAGTCCAAGATATCATCTATTGTTCTAACCGCATCGAACATTGTCCTTCCCTTAACATATGCGTTTTGATTATAATGGATTATCTTCGGGAGAGTTTTTATTAGACGTTTAGCAATAGCCTTGGAGCCAGTTTTGGCATCGACATTTATCAAAAAAACTGGTCTCCAATTTTTTATAAACCTTCTATCTCTATTTTCTTTTTCCAATAGTATTATCAAGGCTTGTTTTTGTGATGTAGATAGTTCACCGTGTTCATGAGAGTAATTCAAATAATCTACCAGCATATTTCCTATCTGGTTCCAAAAACGCCTTATAAAATTCTACAGTTTATCCATCATTTCCTGGTGTCTTATTATCAACTGTATTGAAGCATTCGGTAACTGTAAGTAGTCCTTCATTTATTTTTTTCCCTTGTCATATTCAAGAAATGTAAAACACAAGAAATAAAATAAAAAATAAAAAACCTCTTAATTCGAGTTTAGTTGGAGCCGTTGATCTCGACTGCAAATATTCGCAATTAAAAATGAATTCTATAATAGTTATACTAATATAAGCCGAACAAGTGAATAGCACTTTTCGCGCGCTGTGATTTGTCAAAAAAGTAAATATTCATTCACATTTACTTGCGTGGACGTCGGACGTTTAAATTGTCCGCGCTTTTTTGAACTTATTCAGATGAAAATAAATTATTTTTGAAAGTGATATTCACTTGTTGGGTTTATACTAAAACAATTATTCCCCTCAGTGTCGGTGCCTAGTGAAAAATATTCACCTCGCCGCTTCGCAGCTCGGTAGAATATATCTATTAGCAAATACCAAACCAGTGAATAGTGCCTTTCGCGCGCTCTGATTGGTCCATAAACAGTGGATATCCATTGAATATTATTATTCCGAGCTCGTAATAGTGCACACTAATTGGCAATTCAAGATGGCGTCCCGGTTTCCGGAAAATTTTCCCGAAGCAATAATTGCTGAAATTAAAGAAGAAGTAACTCCTCTCAAAACACAAAACTTGGTTTAGGTATTTCTATTTCTTGGTTCTTTAGGTCCTGCTACAATATAAATATAAAAGTTCACATAACCGATTCGGTATTACGTGCAGTTTGTTTAAGATTGTTTGCTCGAGTGGCGATAAAACATAAATAAAGAAAAGATTAGACTTTTTTACTTCACTGATTCACTGGTCTGGTATATGCTAATGTTATTATTCCCTTCAGTGTCGGTTAAAGACCCAGGATATTTACATCCACTTCAGGGAATAATCTCACACTATTCACCTCCAATTCGGGGAATAATTGTTAATTAATGTCAACAAAGATGTCTCTCGCGCGCTAGTGACAGCTTCTGAAATGAATAACACCGCTGTCTAGTACAAACCAAATTCAGACAAAAGATCTATCAACAGAATGCCAGAAAAAATATTTAAACACCAACTTCTCAAAGTATCAAGCAAGCACTTTTGGAAATCTGTAACATTTATAACATGTATTGATGTAAACAAGAGAGCATGCACACTGGAAATATCTTTTTTCATTTTAAGTCTCCCGAAAATCTGTCGTTCGACACGGGTTTCGACTGACCAGTTTATACCTGTTTGGCGAATGCGTTTCCTGCTTTGCGATCGCTTTGTAAAACTCCGTGCAGCTTTCGTTTATGTCCCCCTTCGCGTTTCGGCTGGCAAACGTCTCTAGCTCTTTTCTCGCTACTATATGTCTCCTGTCTGTATGTCTTCAGCCATTTCATCGAGTTTGGCAGCTGTACATGTCACGGCGTTCGTTCGAGTTTTGCAGTGGCACTTGCAAGCCGATTTTCCAGTCTCATCACGAAAACCGCACTGCGGATCGAGTGTGGTTAATCATAACCAAATGGTAATACTCTTGTTGACTCTTCTGAACTTTTTGTGTAGGGATTCAGAACCGTTTTGGCTCAATTTGCCATTCATTTTGCTTGATAGCATGCAGCACGGTCTGGCTTTTGCACTACACGTGACATTGCATGATTGCGAGGCTCTAATTCAAGCACCTACATACGTACGTACCACCCAAACAAATCTCAAAATTTGCTGCCATTCGGATGAGACCACAGGAAGCCCATCTGAAATATGATTTTTGTAATTCCTGAGGCCACAAGTCGATAAATTCAATATAGATATATATTTCTTCACACTTGATCTCTTTAAATTGTACGTTTTCCGCTATGCACTTGCCTTAGTTAGCATTTCTTAGCTTGCTAAAAGAGTAAGAGTTTGAACTCTCATCAACTCTCTTCGACTCAAGCGTTCGTTTGAATCGGGCTTGACTCGCTGAAGCAGAAAAAAGGACAGTTTTAGTAAAAAATCTACTCTTCCAGAAGCACCATAACTGTGCACTCTCTGGAGTTATATATCATTATTTGCAAAACATGAATAAAGGTCCTTGATGTAAAGTGTATTACTTTCCGCATGCGACAGTATCCTAAAATTATGTACAAATCCCACTCCTTGTCAGCCCAACCTCGGTTTAAAAGCAATAAGTGAGTAATTTTCATAAGGAAGTTTCTCGGCATTCCGATTTTATTCCCTGAGTGTCCCCTGGTAACCATTTTATGATTAAAATGCATGAGAAGACAAATTATTTTAATGATCAATAAAATCCACAAAAACAAGACTAGAAAATTGACATTTTATTGTCACAAAGTGAACAAATATTGCGGCAAGGTATACGCATTCATTTTTGTCTGTCCAACATTCCCATTATTATTCCCGACTACTGAATGAAAAGGCGCGCGTGTTTTCTACATGACTTTGTTTTCCCTTGATCGTCCACATGTCATTTCAAGTCTAAATCCAGAAAGATGTATTTTTAAATAATAATTGTTACGGCATCTTTATAGTGAATGATTTGCATACCATAGCATAAACGACTTCAAGGAAAATTTAAATTTTGAAAATTATCAGCACGGTCCATTTTACTGATGTGTTTTCTGGGAAACCAAATCTTATTTGATTTGAATTCTTCTTTGCTCTTTGCTTCAGGTTCATTTAGAAATCGAATAAGTTGACACGCAGCCGTTGTATTTGAATAAGTAAAGTCAACTGCCGAAGTAAACGAGCTGCTTGGTATCAATATTTTCAACGTCCTTATGAATTGTACGATCTTCACTCGAGTAGGGTTGTACAGTATGGGACCCATACCTGAAAAAGGATATTCTGAAACTAGACCAGGTTCAGCGAGGAGCAGCAAGGTTTACCTGTGACAATTATAGATGGGACAGCAGTGTTTCAGACATGCTGAAACAACTGGATCTGGACACACGATGACGACATTGACTGCTAACACTAATGTATAAAATTGTTAATGATCTCGTTTAAATCCCGAAGGATAACTGTCTCGTAGCAGGCTATTCTAAAATCGGATCTAATTCTGCTAAATTCCGCCAATTATCGTCGAACACTGAACAATTTGGAAACTCTTTCTTTGTTAAAACTGTTGTTGACTGGAACCGCTTATCCACAAAAACTGTGGCCAGATATTCAATCTGCACATATAAGAAGCTAGGTACAGACTAAGAACATTGACATCCCCCCCCCTCCCCCCCACCCATGTGGCCTGTTTCTCCGTTGGGAGTTTTGCCGCAGTAACTGATAGATATTTTTTTTTATTTTCTATTTTTTATGTGTATATAAGTGACATATTCAAGTATAGTTTACTCAGAAATAACTAGTGAGCTAATCGAGCTGAGTGACTACAAGTACTATTTAGTAAACAGGGTTGGCAATAAAGCTACGGTAAAAGGACAAATAAATAAATAAATAAATTAATTAATTAATAAATAAATTAGCAACATAAAGTGACAACACGAAAATTTAATTGTACCAGTTGAAGACCCTGGGGCCAGTATGATTTTAAAACATTAATCTAATTATACGATTGAAGAATATATTCAACTTTACTTTTGTTTTGAAGGATTTTTGGGAGAGATGTTTAATATTTTCATTTAGATTATTCCAATTGGTTGCAGCAGCAAAGTGGATATTAAATTTTCCATAATTTGTTTGACCCATAATTCAACCCAGTTGCTATCACATCATTAGAGTATGCCTTTGTGTTGAGGAATGATGGAATAATATGAAAAAATTATGAACAAAAGACAGCAGCTGGCTAGAAACCCTCTCATACTTGAATTTCATTTTAGTAAAAATGCCTCCTTACAACGAACAAGGTTACAAGAAAATTGATAACATAGACAGTGATGAAGAAACTGGGTTTGAAGAGTACGACGAACCGAGCGAAAAACCAAAAGAAAAATGGACTACGAGAATGAAACTGGTTGCTTCTGTCACGTTCATGGTGCACTTTATCCTTTTCGGAGCGATATCTGTCATCATGCCGTATTTTCCAAACGTGGTGAGTGTTAATTTATCTAATCACGACTGTTTTTACCTCTTTGACTTTGTATGTTTTAGAATTAGAAAGTTATATATCATAAGAATCTGTTCTGAGTTGAATCCTCTGCCCGCCAGCCACGCTGGTATATGTAGACTTCTAGTCCCTCCTGGCCAGTCTTCCTGTAAGCGGCTGTTTTTAACCCCTCTTATTTACTGTGTACGTATGTAACATGGCACAGAAAAGCCCCTACGGGAAGCTTCCATTAGAATTTAGATCTGTATTTTTTCTGTTACTGCTCATTCCAGATCGAATCCCCATTAATCTTTTTAAAATTGGGAGATTCAGCTAACTAAAGTATAGAGAGGAATCCTCTTTAGTTTAGCTTTCTAAGCAAGTCCATAATTTAAGTTGAGGTTCTTGTAACTCTTTTGAAAAATAATTCAGGATACACTAGACCAAAAATCAGCATTTTGCTGGAACTCGAAGTTCGTGGTGTTTTTAGTGTTAAAATCGGTGGTGTTAAATTTCTCACTTGGCAGCCTGTTAACAGTCGGCAAATAAATATTTTAAAATTACCTGTACGTCAGTGCAGCACGCACAGCTTCGGTCACGAAAAATCGAACTCCGAAGCGAAGTAAAGTGTTTTTATTCAAGAAAAGTTTTAAAGAGATTTTTATTGGTACGCCGTTGGAAGTTTTATTTTACTTTGTGTCAGTCCTTTGTTCATCGTGTACCAGTGCACACGCCTTCTGCAAAGAAGAAAAAAGATGCGTTTGTCGTTCTGGCAAGCGAGCCTCGAGAAAAGACAACAAGAAGCGCAAATTATTCCCGAAACAGCGGGAAAAAAAAGCTGAAAGAGCTGAGAGCGACAATGGGTCGTAATATTTGCATGCCAAACAATGGTCGGAAGAATTTAATGTAGGGGCAAGTACTTCTGCAGACGCTAGCACCAAGAAAATACAAGACTGCAAGATCAATAGGCATAAGGCAGTAACACATAACAAAGTCAGAGACAAGATGGCGTCCGTGGCCTGTCTGCAAAGCCAAACCTGCATAACGTAGTCGATCCGCCGAGCACGTGCTTCTGTACTTGTGACTCAGGACCTTCGACAAACAGCTCACCGTTGTACAGGTCTGTCAAATTTGAAGATAATTGATGTTAATACAGAAGTTTCCAATTTGCAATAAAAATCACGATCATGTGTATCAAGTAAGTTGAAATTTCCGAAACTACGTCCCCGCATGCGGCAATTTCGCAAACTAGAGCTTCTCTTGTTCCTGCGACAGTAGTGGGCACCGCAGCTTGCTGATTCCCACCGCCGCGTCCTCTCCCTCTCTCTCTCCCTCTCCCTCTGTCTCTGTCTCTGTCTCTCCCTCTCCCTCGACCTCCACGTCCGCGTCCTCGATCTGCCCCTTCCTCTGCCTCTAGCTACCTCTTCTGCGACCTCGTGCACCTTCATTCTCCATTCTCTTTAATAACCAAAACTACTCTAGAGCCGACCTCTCTTTGTGCGCGACAGTTTTAGCCCGAGTTCAAAGGAAGGGTTAAGTTAAAGCGTACCACGTTTCACTACGAACTGAAATGTAAGTATAAAGACAGATACTACAGTCTCCAAGCGCAACGTTAACACCAAGAGCACCAAGTGTAAATTCCGACACATTTCAGTGATCTGCGAAACAAAACTCGCTTTTTTCGGCTAAACTGGGTTTCGAGTCATTTTGGCCACTTCGCAAGGCTTATTCTCAGCAGACATTTAATCGATTTTTATTCCGTTTGGGCTGCTGCTTGAGCAAGTTCCATCTTCATAACGGTGTCTGGCGCCGCTGTTGAAAATTCCAATTATTTTTGCGATATTTAAGCGTACTGTGAAAACCAAAGCGGAAGTATGTAACTTCTGACTTTGAAAATTTATAACAAGAGAACGGAGCGCCAAAAACAAAGCGGAGACACCGTATTGATATTCAATATATTGAAAATCGATGACAGCATGAATGAAGCACGTGCAAATAAAAGCGGCTGTAATTAAACTTCAGAGGCAAAAGGTGTCGTTTTGAACATTTCGAACCATATTTCTAATAAGAATATCAAACTGATCAAAATGACCAAAATGGTAATAGAAATAAAAAATTCGTTCTTTATAATACTTTCAGAAAATGTTTACTTTTAATATTGAGAATCGCGCGAATATTTTATGAGATACGCCAAGAAAAACGCAACAATTCAGTTTCTTCCGGCTCCGGTGTATTTTAAATTTCTTTAGTTAATATCAACTTAAAAACTAGGAACTTATTGCAGTCTGATTTGAAGGCATTTCGATTGTTATTGGCATTTTTGTGGGTGTTTGCCTGTAAACCGCACGTAGAAGGGATTTTTTATAGTCAAAAAATACTGAGTAAGATGACAGTAAATCTAAGCAAGTAAGATAAAATTCTCAAGACCTGAGGAGCAACAAGCGATTTTCCGTCAAGTGTTACTTAGTTTTTGTTAGTTATAGAAAAACAAATGGAAAGCAAGAGAAAGTTTGTTGAGCCTAAACATAATCCTTTATCACCATCGTTTTTTGGTCAACATCTACCTCATTTGTAAAATATATAAGTTAGAGTATTTCAAGTGTCTATTGAAGTTATTCTGTTCTCTGTACGTAGTCATCCACTCTTCAACTGACGCTATGGAATTGCACAAGCAAATAAGGACACCAATAGACTTTGCTTCGATGATTTAATTGTATGCAGCCCAAAACTAGGTGAACGACACTCAGAATAATTGGCTACAAGTATGTAAGCGGTAGCTATATGCTAGCTAGCTCTTGCTTGTGTCGACACGCGAGTACAATTCAAACCATAATGGATAAGCCTCTTGTCCACACTTGTAACGCTTTTTTCGGCGTATTCTTTTTGTGAAAAACAACGCCATGCCGCTCTGGTTTCGAATCCACCGGTATTCATTGCGCATTGTACAGGTTTCCGTTCCGCTTCGAAAGTGGAGTGAACGCCGCCGAATAACATTTTGTTCAACCACATCTCGTGTTGGCACAAAAAACTATCCGGTGCTATTCGATCAAAATCTTGCAAAGAAGTCCAATTTTTGTTCACAGAACACACTGTTTTTAAAAGCTCTGTATTCACGGCTTATACAGTAAGTTTTTTGGTTTACTCAAATATAATTTTGGCTTTGTAAAAGAAATACTAGGACACTGGTGAACACATTTTTTTTGAAATTCCACACCAAACATTTTAAAACAGACGGTCTGTAACTGGCATTTTCGTGATTGCATGCATCTCTTCACATCACGCGCTGCAAAGTACGTCAATGTTGGTCCTTTAAAATTCTAGGATACTGATGCTATGGAAATCACAAAACTGGCGAGGCTCCCAAACAAATTCCTTCTGTTTGAAACGTTTTCCCATGACAAGCAGCAATTTTAAATAGCAATGACTTGCTCAAGCTTCACCAAACTTGTACACTTGTACTACCATACATTTCAGTGAATAGCTATTTTCAATTAATCATGCTGTAAAATAATCATGTTCAAGAGATATTGAGCTCGGCCGGATTGTTCGAAAGTGGGTTAGCGCTAACCCAGGGTTAAATTTTTAACCCGCGATGGGTTTTCCTCCTTAAACATTGACTTTTTGGGCTGTCATTTCGGGTTTACGTGATTGAGTTTCCTTGGAGTGTACTTGAATAATACTTTAGAAAGGCCGGACGCGTTTCTAGATAAAGGAATTTAGTTGAAAGTTTCGCCTAACCCTGGGTTAATTTTAACTTACTTTTGAAGAAGAGAGCCTTGCTCATTTGCCAATTCTATAATTAAGGACTTTTTAAAAATTAATTATATTTATTCAGTTTCAATGTACAACATCTGAATTGCAAAAAATTATCAAAACAAGAAAATAAAACAAATAAAGATCGTGGAACTCGCGCGGTAGAACACAAACTAGGCACACGCAATAATAGAGAATCAGCAATCAAAGACCATGCCTAAACCACGGACCATGACATTTGCGTCAACTATGTCCAGATCTTGGAAAAGAATGTTGACAATTGGCACAAAAGAAATTTTTCTGGAATCGTGGCACTCTACTCTTTACAAAAGCTTGATGAAACCCCAGGGGGAACAATGATGATATTTAAATGACAAACTCACGCCCAGAACTGCACATTTTATTCTGAAGAAGACTGCAGTTGCAACCGAAAATTCAGTTTTTTAAAAACTATATTTTAAAATCAGATTAGATACAACGTTTTTCTAACATATATTATTATTCTAAATATGCTAGGGTTGTAACTTTACATCTAGTCATTTGTTGTTAAGAAGTCCCAGTTAAGCACTTTATTTTGTGCTGTGTTTAGTTCAACTAATTGTGCGCAGTGTACGCATGATAAAGATATGTTGAAGTCGGTTTTAATTTTTGCATTGACAAACATTTATCGCTTGTTTTCCAATTTTTTCCCCCTTGAGTGTTGAAGCGTGTTGGCTCCTCGATGCAAGACAAGCTCATCATTCTGACAACGATGATAGAGATCTACAACAACACGACTAAGATAAGAATACAGCTAAATAATAGGGATAAAAATAGCGGTGACATAGTAGTGGACGTAAAATGTACCAGCAATGATACTATCGCTAAGAATTCATAGACTTACAATAACAGGAACTCTAATAATCGATGGAAGATCGATCAGTGGTACAAGTATCCAAGATGGCTGCCATTATCGTTCTACCCAGCGGTAGTCTAAACAAAACAACTAGAACGTCATATAAGATACAATATAAGTAGTAGTCGCTTCAAGTGTTTCTTTACTTGAACACATAAACGCGGTTTACTTAGTTTTACATACAGTCTCTTGTTTCTCTTAACAGCTTTGTTCAGATTTATTTATTTACATACAAAGCTTTTGACATACACAATTTCTCTTTTTAGAATTGTTTACATATGTTATTTTTTCACAGTCTAACCCTTAGGGGGAGAGGGTGTTAAGCGAACCTCCCCCCCCGCCTTCACTTGGATTATTTTGAGATTTTATGAAGGGCTTTTAAGATTTTCCCAATTCCTTTTCAGTAGCTGTTACTTACTAGCTAATACGCTTTTTGAAGTTATTTCTGACACCATTTTTAACGATTCAAAAAAAGTTTGAAACATGGAAAATTATTTCAAATTTTATCAAAAAATATGTAACAGAAATCTGCGAATCAGTCGGCATCTTCATACTTAACACCCTAGCCAAAAAATACGACAAAAACAACATCGGCCTGTACCGAGACGACGGTCTGGTCATCTTCAGGAACACGCCCGGCAAACAAGTTGGCAGAAAAGATCTAATCAAAACATTCAAAGAACTTGGGCTCAAGATCACAATCCAAGTAAACCTGAAGACCACAAACTTCCTCGACGTCACCCTGAACCTTAGCAATGGCAGGTTTTACCCATACAGATAACCAAATGACCGACCAGTTTATATCCACAAGGACTCTAACCACCCTCCGAACATTACAAAAAATCTACCAGCTTCAATCAGCCGCCGCATCTCAGATATCTCATACGACCCGGAAATCTTCCAAAATGCAGCCCCCTTCTATGAAGACGCACTGAAGGAAAGGAATGGTGTGCAGGGACAAACAACCCAAGACCAAGAAACGCAACAGAAGACGCAACATCATATGGCAAAAACGTCGCAACAAACATTGGTGCAACGTTCCTGAAATTAATCATCAAGCACTTTCCGCCTAGATCCAAACTCCACAAGATCTTCAACAAAACTGAACACGATTAAAATCAGCTACAGCTGCATGCCCAACATGAAATCCATCCTCAGAGCGCACAGCAAAGCAAAGCTAGCAGCAAAGCCAAGCGAAGAAGAAAGAAAATGCAACTGCAGAAAAAAGGATTCCTGCCCGCTCCAAAATGAGTGCCTCACCAAGAACGTTGTATACAAGGCCACAGTGTCAGAGCAAAACACAACTAGTGAAAAAGTTTATTTTGGCCTAACAGAAAACTCCTTCAAGCAGCGGCATAATGGCCATACACAATCATTCAGCACACATGACAAGCACCGCACCAACAGCGAGCTTTCCAAATTCATCTGGAACTTAAAGGACAATAAAAAGGCCTACGAAATAAAATGGTCCATTGCTGCTCAACCCAAAGCATATTCTAATGATCCAAACGCTGGAATCTCTGCCTTTCTGAGAAACTCTTTAACATATCCAACGCCTCCAACCCATAATAATTTAATCCTGAACTAAAGAACAAAACTAATTTCAAAATGCCGCCATGAAAATCGCTTTTACTCTCCAATTTCAATAGAAGAATAACTTGATTACCATATTTTAGCCACTGTACTTATAGACACAAACAGAATTTTAATCAGTTGCCTGATGATCGCTAAAGAGCGTGAAACTTTAAAGAAGCACACAATTTTAAAAAAAAATTTAAGTTTTTATATCTTAAATTGTAACTTGTGTTTTAATATATCGTTCTACATTAATATATCCTCTAATTAAAGTGGTTTTTCATTAAAATATTAATTCTTAATTTTTATTGGTCATAATATTCTGATTTTAAAGGAGATTGGGGCAGGTACATTAAAACCGCCGAAATTCTCAAAAACAAGCAATTTCGGCAAAATTAGGTCTTCCTCAGTATTGGCTCTTGTAACCTTGGCAACGGTCTAGTTAGCACGTGACCAATACTAATTGAAAGGGTATAAACTAATTAACAGTCATGCCAAATTTTCAGTAAGGCTCTACTCTGAGAACGAATTATTCCATTGG
This sequence comes from Umimayanthus kanabou, assembly GCA_025403525.1. NCBI lineage: Eukaryota > Metazoa > Cnidaria > Anthozoa > Zoantharia > Parazoanthidae > Umimayanthus > Umimayanthus kanabou. The sequence goes on along the minus strand of JAOBYH010454381.1, from coordinate 3,881 downwards.
TCATTGAACAATAACAGTAACAACAACGGACACTTTTAAACAATATGCTATTGTAGATTTGTTTACGGATGGTCAGTTTTAGGGTTAAGGTTTGGGTTACTTATAGTATGTTTTTACCCAATTAATGGGATCTTTCGTTCTCAGAGTAGAGGGCGACCCCAAATTTGAAGCCAAACGGACAAGGCGTATTGAAAACCATGGAGGGGGAGGGGGAGGGGGTTCAATGAAGTTTGGCTTGACTGCGAGTAAGGGTTAATCATTTCACATATTCTCTACTTCTTTCAATATTGGAAAGCCCGCATATTTTCTTATACGATATTTGTTTTTAATCACTACTAACAACGTAAAAAAGATTGCTTTATTTTCGTTACATCTGCATAAGTAAATATAATATTTGCTAAGTAATACGAGTTAGTTGGCGTTCTCTGTGGAAGGCCATCTAAGGTATTAAGAATAATACTTTTTCGTTTCCTTCTCTGTAGAAGGCCATCTAAGGTATTAAGTTTCTTTTTTGTTTCTTTGTTTGGTTTGATTTGAAAGTTCTTAATTTAGGGTGTATATGGGGAGGGTTGCTTATTTTACAATGGGTGGGTGCCGGTGCTAAAACCTTGTAGGGGACTTGTGTCCTTTTGTTTTATGCACCTTGTGCTCTGCACAAAATCAGAAAATAAATAAATAAATAAGTATAGAAAGGTTCAAGGTGAGAGCTGTATGTTTTTATAACATACTCACTTTAATAGAGACTGCCACAATGTGTTTACATAGTGGCACTCGTAAAAAAGATCAGGACTACTTCGCAAGATTTACATACTAAATGGTTGGGTATTAGACCATGTAGACCAAAATCATACTAGAACAGTTGCGCTTTCTGTATAAGGTCCATCTAAGGTATTAAGAATAACTTTTTGTAAAGAAGGTTCAAAGTTAGAGCTGTATGTTTTTGAATATACACTCTTAGAGACTCCCACAATGTGTTTACATAGCGGCACTCGTAAAAAGATGTTGAAAGTTTCGTTTTGAGCACTCCAAAAACAACAACAAGGTGAACCTTTATACCCGATTTGAAATAAAAATGTATTGGTGGGTAAAATTCTGTACAAGAAGCAGTATGTACTGGAAACACTGAAGTTTTGTTTCTTTCACACAGTTAAAAGGAAGTTTGAGTATTTTAGGCCAATCAGCTTCTTGCAGAGATAGCGTAGTTCTCCATTTTTGGTGGAATTTTAGGGGAGTTCCGATACATGCTTTGTCTACAAGCGAGTTAACCCTATTCCCCCTGGACTTTTTCGGAGTTCCTGAGCCGGGGGGGGCTTCAAACTCCCCTCTATAAATCCAAAAGTATTGATGCTATTGTCTTGAAACTTGAAGGTTAGATAGAACTTTAATACCTATTTGATTGCAGTATGATATATATCAATATGACGCCATAATGACGTCATAATGACATCATTTCTCCAAAAAACAGCGTTTTTCTAATATTTTCTTCTTATTTTTGCGCAGAATGCCAACACAGCCAAAAAATCTTGATTGAAAAGACTTGATCAATGCGTCAAACAGTAAACTCGGATTTAAGCCCATTCCAATCATATGAATGTCTTGTATTGCAGTAAAACATAGGATTCACAGAAATGTGAACTGGAAAACGGGAAGGGGGGGGGAGAGGTATTCGTTACATGCCAATTGTAGTCAATTTTTTGTATATTTCTTTGAGCTATTTCAGTAGATGGGGTCTAAAATATATCAAACAAACAAAAACCGGAATTGAACGATTTCAGAAAGCCGTCAAAAATAACTTATGACGTCATTCGCCAAATTTTACAATTTGCACTCAAATTTGTATGACGTCATCAATGACGTCACAGATCCACTGAAATACGTCTGAGATATCATATTTCTCAAAACAATAGTGTTCAAGGTTATCGAAATACTCGATCCCAAGCATCACAATCCGATTATATCTGCAAAATGATCAAGAAATTCAAATTTCAGCAACACATGCCCTTCAAAATGCTGTTGCCATGGCAACATCCAACCCCATAACCTAAATTCTACCACATCACTAAATTACCGGATACATTTGAGGAAAAGTACTACGATATGGAAGGATTATCTTAAATTGTCTGAAATTGCGAGCACTTTTAAGTTGGCGCGGGCATCAAAAGCCTCCCCCAGGCGGAATAGGGAACAGACTTTTAGACTTGCATTTATTATTCAGAAGTTTGGAGAGAAAGCTTCTAATGCTGTTAAAAGATTCACTGATGCCAATACTAAGGGGTTCTTTCAAAGTTTCGACCCAAGTTTTGGGAATTGCGCTTAAAACGGCTACAAGATTGAAAACTTACCGTTGTTACGCTAGTATATAATATCTCTGCATCTATCCACGGTTTCTATTAAAAGGGCTTGTTTTCGATTTTTACTAAGTAATTGTTCCATTATAGTTGATTTATAATGTCTATTGGTTCCTTTGGATTTGCCAGATGAAACTCCCCATAATTTCACTACATCTTTCCAAAAAGGGTTTGTTATGTTTGGTAATAATGAATTTAAGGAAAGTTGATTAAGAGACCAGAAAATAGTTTTGCTCAAAAGCGGATGTTTATTGGAAAGCAAAGTTTTCCAGTCACTTTTATACCTAATATCAAGTAGGTTTTTCAGCCCGACGTAATCTTTTGAGCCCCGATGAAAGATTGAAGATGACAAATTCGTACGTTTTGGTGGCCCTCCTTCCGGAACACAGCTCGCTTAGGGGAAGTGTTTGTTGCTTTCTATTAACTTTTTTTCCCTTTTAAATATCCTTTCCAAATACCCAATTCACAACCAAAATTAAAGGTATTGCTTCCCCTTAAGTTTCCTGTCCTATGTCATGTGATACTGCGCTTTCCTCCCCCGACAGTTAGTGAATGATCTTATAGAATATTTTGTTGTGCCCTCTTCTGAAAGTCACCATATTGCGCCTTCTACTAACAGGATACCTACAGGCCGTAGATATGAGTCAGTGAATTGTTCTATAACATATCGTGTTGTGCAGGTCAGCATTTTGAGCCTTTTACTAACATACTGTCAATTCTTACAGGCCATAGATATGGGTACAAAGAAGTCCGTGGTCGGGTTTGTCTTCAGTATTTGTCCTCTTACCGGCATGGTCATGAGCCTGTGTGTACCCTCCCTGGTAAGTAAACACCTCCCTCCCACCCCCCTCAACATATCAGTTACCTCACCACGGTTTTATTTTAAAACTCTCTCCAAAGTAAGACTGCTTCATAGCAGTAATAAGGAGTGTATTAGCCAAAACTCCGAAAACTTTGGCCATTTTCAGAGACATTTAGAATTTTAAAAATGTCAGACTTTGTAAGAGTTGTCGCAGATGGCTTGCTCTTGAAAGACGATATTTTTGTCACATTTTGCATGCCACCTAAGCCAAGGGAATATTGTGGCGTACTGCAACTATGGATTATCTTCAATAACTGAGCAATTCCCCAAATATTTAGCTTTAAACTTGTAGAAGCACAGACACACACCATTATTTGCTTAAGTTTACATTGAGCTTGTATTTGTATAATAATGCTGGGGGTGCTGGCAACCCGAAATAACTATATAAGGTTAAAAATGCCAGGTTGTCAGATCGTTGCCTTATATCTTTCCTAATTTTGGTCGGGCATGCATATACACACACACACGTACATAATCACACATACATATTCACACATAAAGATGCAGAATATACAAGAAGAGAAGTTTGTTATATAACAATTGAGCATTATTGCAGCGTTTAAGAGGAGATAAAATAGATTGTAAATATATAGTAGAGTAGAGCATTGCAAAACAGAGATATTATCTCATTTACAGGAAGAGAGTCAGCTAATAACTTTCAATGAAATTTT
>JAOBYH010453270.1:0-15231 GCA_025403525.1 Umimayanthus kanabou | reverse complement strand
TGTTATGTGATTTTATTTTGTAGTTCTTGCGTCATTCATCATGACTGCAACTCGGAATTCACCTGTATATTACCTGTATATCCAAGTTAAACGGTTTTTTCATCTTATGAAAAATATTATAATTTAACAAAAATATATTTCTCTGCTGGTTGGCTTGTGCGAGCTGATCTTCAAAATCGGGATACTCGCCGTGTCCCGACTGAAGTCGAGTAGAATCGGGACAATCCCGCCTATTTTGGGACAGTTGGACACTCTGCAAGGGTTTTAGGGAGGTCCGGGAGCATGCTCCCCTGGAAAAAATTAGAAATTTGAGGTCTTCAAACTGCTGGAAATGCATTCAAATTGTCAATCCTACCACTACCACGTTATTTTTGTATCATTTTAAATCTTTTACGATCCCGTCAGCCGGACCTTTTTGGCTCTTTCGGGGGGAGGGGTACGTGCGCACCCCGCTCACCCCCCTGCCTACGGGCCTGCAGACGATACGAAAACAAAACTTGATATATTCAAGCTTATCAGCTTATTGATTTGCCACAGATGCATTGCAGGTACCTTTTACCTTTCATCGAGTCCTTGCGCTCGTAGGTCATTATACTTATTTTTCAGTGCATGCATGTCACAAATGGCAAGTTGGATCAAAAGATAAAAAGAGAGAAGGTGCTGTGGATGTGCGAGGAAACATAAAGTAAAACGCTGGGGAGAGGGAAAGATCGTGATTTGTGGGCACCGTTTCAGGGGAGGGTCAGATTTCTGCGGATTATTTTATTGATTATTTGTACATGAAATTGCTCTGTAATAACAAACTACGTTTGGTCCAATATAAGACAGAGTCAGACACGTCAGGTTCTGAGACTCGCGCATTGGAGGGCCTTGTTAGCTCACGTATTTCAGGGCCAATCTATAAACGCATTCTGTCAATAATGAAACTAAAAGCAGGTCAAACAAAGTAAATTTACATTTGCCGTAATCCACATAGTTGCTCTGTTTGAGTCCTGGTGACATTTTGAGCATGAGAATAGACTAGTGCAGTTTTCAGTCAGCTTTCAGTCCCAAGATCAAGACTCTTAACTTTGTGTGCAGGATCAAGTACATGGCAAACAAAATGGGCTATTTTATGAGTTGATTCCGAAGCTTAAAATACATGCACCACCACGCGATATATGCGTTCCATTCTTTGTATATCTTCTGGCGCAGCAAGCCCCCAGATCCCCTTGCGCCTTTAATTTGGTACTCGTAATGCCGAACGAATATGGTGATTGAAATTCTTGTTCTTCTGATAAATTGAAATAATTAAACTAATCCAAAACGAATTTGGCTCACCTAATCAAACAAAACGTAGAATATATGTCGTAGGGTTGTTTGGGGTTGCAGGTTTTCTGAACGGTCACTGCATCGTATTTTTAAATGTTAAAACATTTGGCTACCGTCGGTTATAGTAAGTCACAACAAATTAAGATCTAGAATCACTGGAACTACCGGCTCTGAAGTCCTTGTGGAGCTGATTGATCAATACTGATTGCGGGACCGGCCTGCGTTGCATGCAGAGGGTTGTGGCGTGGCCACATCCCCACTCGCTCCAACCAACAATTCCTTTCATGTCTCGTAAGGCCCTTTGCCGATGTAAACGTTTTGTGAAACGCTAGCCCGGGGTAAATAGCTGTATATTTGCAAATATAGATACTGCCATGCTAGTTTGGAATCTCACACCAACACCAACAGCATTACTTTTAGGAATTTAGTTTCTAGTGCTTGGCCAACTCAACTTTTCCCCTCCTTCTCTCACTTCAGATCCACTGCCCTTCCTCTGCCCCCATAAATCATGGTCATGAATGAATATGTTCTTACAGATCAAAAATATTAAATTTTATTTAAATATTTTTCACCTCCCGAACAAAATTTACGGGGCTTTGGAATAAAAAACAACACTTCGTACATAAAGCTCACTTTGTATCATGGTCACTGGAAAAGTGTATTTTTCACAGTATACACAACTTTAGTTAACTATGGTTAACTTCAAAAAGAAAATGTTGAACAACCTTGTATTTTTTCGGTGAAATCCTTTGAACCAAATTTTCACAGTTGAAAGCATAGGGTTTGAGGGATCAGAATACGACCAAGGTAATTTACAAAACATTTTTAAAGGAGTTTCATCAATTTTGCGAGTATGTGATCCGTACTCGAGCTTTCAAAACTTTGTAAACTTGCTCCAAAATGGTCATGCGCATTAGCATATTCGTTAAATCAAATTAAAACGGGGCAATTATATTTCCTCTTTCCCTTGTGCTTTTCATTTAGGCGGTTCAATATAAATGCATGACATATTGACAGGAATAACAGAACACATTTAAATATTAACTCCAGCAATAAACGATAAGATCTCTCAGTCATTCATCATCGGGCCCAAATCCAAAAACGGCATCAGAATCGAACCATTCTAGGTTCTTTTTGCCTTCTTTTTTCTTTCGGACCGCTGCCTTACGACCCTTTGTAATGACCTTGCTTCCAAATGGAGTCTTGCGGGTAGCAGTTGGCGACACTTCAGTCTTGTTTTTTACCTGCAGAGGTTTTTTCATCTTTATTCTAAGTGGAAATTTTTCGTCAGTTGTTTTGTACTAGTGGAAAGATGTGATTTAAACCCACTGTTTTATTCGTTTAATATATGTAGGAATAAACACATGTGAACAATCTAGGTGGTCAATAAATACCTCTTATTAGCCGAGTGCGAGGTCCGTACGGCAAGTTACGGACCGAGTTTTTTTCCCTTCCTTTTATGGCCCAAGCGCGAAGCGCGCAGGCCATGAAAACAGGGAAGGAAAAAACGAGGATCCATAACTTGCCGTACGGACCGAGTAAAAGAGGCTAATAAGATGTTTATTATATGGCTTTGTTGATTATTCCGGAAAAGGAACAAAATAATTTGACGTTTTGACAAGTGATCGAGAGCTAGAGGTCCGTACTGCTACTTACGGACCTGGAATTGACCAATCACAGCACGCGAAATCAGTCAGCCATATAATAACAATTGTGTGGTTCCAGAAAATATCCATACCCCCCGTGGAGGGTCACTGGAAATTCCAGGGGGTGGGGGTCCAGAGGCCGAAATTTCCAGGGGGTATAGGGTAAGAAGAGTAATGTTTTTCCAGGGTGTCCAAGAACACTGTCCAAAGGAAACCTACCAAGATCGCTTTTGCGATTTGGTAAATCAACAAATCCATGAACTCCAATATATTTCAGTATACTCAAATGCAATTCGCACATTTAGCGGACATTTCTGAGCGAACATTTCGGGATAATAATATATTCTTGAGGAGCATGAACATGTACTTTTCACTTTTGTAGCCGTTTGCCCTGTGGTGGAGGTACTATGAAGTGAAAACAATTTGGAAGGAACGATGTGGCAGCGTTTCGCATATTACATGGTGTAGGGAAACAATAAACAACCTTTTTTAAAAATGTAAATTCCAGGGGGAGGGGGTACCAAAATACCCCCTGGAACGGAAATTCCAAGGGGGTGGGGGGTCATAATATAAAACCCTCCAATGGGGGGTATGGATATTTTCTGGAACTACACATTCTTAATAGCACCTTCATCACGTATACAAAGAGGAGGGGAGGGACCAATAGGTGAGATATACTAGTATAAGCTCGCAAAATGCAAGAAAATGTCGATCCAGCTGTCGAACATTTTTGGCCAGAAAAAAAACATTTTTATGGGGAGATGAGAGGGTTATAAATATAGCACAGATTTTTCACTTATGAACCATCATTGATAAGGGTGAACAATCCCTAAAACAAGAACAACTTTTTAAAAGAACAATTTTGCTGATACTTCTGAAAAAGGTATAAACCGACATTGACCCGCGGATAACTGTAATATCTTGCTTATTTTTCAAAAACGTGTACTTGTTTATGGCTTCAACTTGTTTCTGTGCTTTTTTGCTTTGTCACAGACAAGATGAGGACCTGCTTATTATAAATCCTCAGCTCCCAAGCTTTTCGAATCCAATTTTCTGGCGGCCCTTTCGGTTTTTGGCGGACGTCAGAGTGTGGTAAACTGTTGATCAGTAACGCTAGTTTCTCTTAGTTTTTTCATGTACATAAACTGGCGGTATCCGGCTAATGAGTCTTGCAATTTCATATTGCCGTGAGCGAGAAAGTATTAACATGTATCGAACATGTCAAAATGTCCGCAGGTAACATTTACAAGATGCATGGCAGTCCTACTATGAACAAGGCAGATGTAAGGTTTAGAACTACCCGCCTAAGCTGGAAGTGCTTAACTGAGGGCAATATCTGCCAAAAAAAACCCAGGACGTTTTCTGTATACAGTTGAACCCCGTTATTTCGAAGTCTCGAGGGGAATAGAAAATAGTTTGAAATAGCGGGGTTTTTAAATAACCGAGTTATGGTCAAACACACCAGTTACATGCTTGTATGCCTTTTTTAAGAGCTCATTTTGCAACACTTTACATTCATCGGTATTTTAAAGGTATTTCTTCAACAAAACGTAAATTTAACAGAACTTTATCAACAAGAAAAGAAATTGCTGGCAATAAATCTAGTCTGCATTATTGGAAAGACCTTGGCGGACAAAATAGTTCGTTAATTGTTTGTTGCCTTTGGGACTTTCTAATGTTTTTATCAACGAGGAAAGCGAGTTGGCTCATGTGGCCGCGGATCTCCTCTGCTCCCTCACTTGCAAAGAAACGGTATCGCCTCATTGATCTCGATCTGATGCAGTAGAGCAGACTGGGATGTACTAAATGACTGAATCTTTCGTCAGTGGATACTCAAAAGTTTGTCTGAAACTTTTAGAACTGTTTACAAGTATGCGAAGACGTCCAAGTTGACTGTGTTTATTTACGAGACCGCAAGATAAATAATCTGGACTGTAAAATAGATAAAGCCCATTGTCATACTGTCTTCTGACGCCGTCTAATGTTTGACAGTTAGCTTGGTAATTAAACTTCGAAATAAAGAGGTAGAATCTAGTCCAAGGGAAACAGAAATTACTTCGAAAATGCGGGGTAGGGCAAAACCAAGGCGAACAAGCTTTAGTTCGAAATAGCGGAGACTTCGAAACAACCGAGTTCGAATAAAGAGGTGCAACTGTATTGAGCTCATTTACTCTTTCATAGTATCCCACCCAAGAAGTTATAAATTGCCGGTAACATAACTGACAAAAGCCACATACCGGAGATGGACCGTACAAAGACATTGGGCTTTTCAAATCAGGAAACAGCTCCTTAAACTTCTCCAATTCTTCATCTTGGCCGGCTCCATTGATCTTCAACTAAATTAAATTAATTATGACAAAAGCGAAGTACATAAAACCTAGTGAACTGAAAAGGTCTTCTCCGGTTAGAAGCAGTAAACACGAAGCCTTCCATGGTTTTCTTGATAGCTTAATGATACTACTCCCGACAGGTCATTCACTATCCATTACAACAACTTTAGGAAGAATTAAAAGAGAGACGGTGGCAGAAGTGAAGGACAGTAATAAACACTGAGAAAAAATGCAATGAGCGTGAATGTTATTGAAAGCGTGAGTACGAGTGTGGTGTGTTTTTGAGCGTGAATGCTATTGTAAGCGTGAGTGTGTGGTTATGAGTGTGAGTTTGAGTGTGAATGTTATTGTAAGCGTCAGTGGGTGGTATGAGTGTGAGTTTGAGTGTGAATCAGTTATTGTAAGCGTGAGTGTGTGGTATGAGTTTGAGCGTGAGTGTTAACATGAATGTGTATTGTAAGTTTGAGTTTGAGCTTGAATGTTATAAGCGTGAGAGTGTGGTGTGGGTTTGAGCGTGAATGTTGTTGTAACCGTGAGTGTGTGGTGTGAATTTGAGCGTGAGAGTAAAAGTGAACGTGAGCGAGTGGTTTGAGTGTGAGAGCGAACGCGAGTGTGAGTGCGAGTGTAATTTTTGTGTGAGCGTGATCGTAGTCACTAACACTAACAGTCCTATCAGAACTACACAAACCAGGACGATCAACCAACTGACCACATACATTGAACGTAGTTTGTGAGCGTGGCGTGTTTTAAAAAGTATAACTAATAAGAGAAAACATAACGTAATCTGTAAAATTATACGTTTGAGAATATTCATTGGCCACACAAAAAATCGGTTAATCGTGCTTGTCAACAAGCCAACCTTTTTTTGCTTCTGCAGATTTAAGGGTTTGCCGCGTAGAACAGGTTTTGGCGGTTGCCGTTGCGGTCCTGTTGTTGGGAATATTGCAACAGGCGTTCTCTCTTGCTCCCACGAGGCAGGTTTTGGAGACTGTCTAACGTTTGGCCGCACAATCTTAGTAGGCACTTTCTTTCCTTCTTTGTCAACCACCTCCTCTCTGACTCTCAATAGTTGTTTCCCTTTTTTCTAAGATAAAAAACATTTTATGAACGAATTCATCAATGAATTTCAACTCTTTATCAATAAATACTATATTAAGAAAATTACGCGATCTCTTTGAAAAGGAAAAAAAAACTTAAAAGTGATATTTTAGTAAATAAATATATTTCATTTTTACCATTAGTAACACCTCTTCTTCGTCTGATGTGCCTGAAGTAGATTCATCCGATGCAGCAAAAACGACTCGCCTTTTTTTCATAGTTTGTCCCTGTTGCTTGAGGATACCTCTCTGCTGTTTTCCAGGTGTAACACTTGGCGTCAGACTGGGTGTTGCGGATACTGCTACTTTTGGTGTTCTAGGCGTAGGTGGTGGCTCACAAATGGGAGTCCGTGGACTTTTAGCAAGCTATTGTTGAACATGGGTGTGGTTGTGTGTAAGAGAAAGAAGAAACGGGAAAACGATTTAAATAAGTATTGTTTCACTGTTTATGAAAGAGTATATAATACTGATTTGATCTCCCTCTTCGCCTAGTCATTTGATTATTAGCTCCTTACATTAAAACTATAAAACACCACAAATTTCAGAATAATTCTACAGTATATATCTTGTTTTTCCAAACTCGAGTTCCTCTGAGAACACCAGCCAACAATGATGTTGTTATATCGAAATGATTTCAATCTATTTTTTAAAAAATCTGGACAAGGTTCTTCAAAACTTGAAAGTTATCGAAAACTGCGCGTGTCACGCGTTGATCTTCAGTCCTCTGTTCAAAGTATATGACATGAAGAAATAGTCCTGAAGCTCTGAGAAACTCTGTTTGATCGTTATTTATCAGAACAATGTGATAGTTAGCATTTGCCGCACTTTTTTCCATAATTGTACTTTTCATCGCATGAAGAGCAAACCCAACTCTACAATAGTGTAATAGCCTATCTAAGAGCCAGCAAACAAACTTAATATTTTTTAATCATTTAAAAATGATTTTCTTTATTTTTTTTTACTAGAGTTGAAGTGATTGAAGGGAAGTGTGGGGCAAATGTAATTGAAAACAGTTAATTGATCAGTCGCTAAGTTGAGATAAATCTATTTCAACTATGAGACATTACTATTTGTTTTCGGAAACATTAACTTGCTCAACCAATCAAACATACTCATGATTTATAGGGTAACAAGCACCTTAAGCGTTCCATTTCCAATAAATATCGAGCTATAAAGAAAAAATAGTGGTCTTTTTAACAAATATAAGGAAAATATAAGAGTACTTGTTTTACAGATCGTTCCATTTCCTTTTGGAGGTCTTGTAGTTGGCTCTCCTGTTTAGAAACAAAAGAAATGTGCTTGACGCTAGAGTTGCAACCAACACATAAACTGTATGTACAGAGTTATTCTTTCATAAAATACTGCAAGTGCACATAAAAAAAAAGTTATTGAAAAACTTTGTTCCTTGTTTTGCCAGATACAATATATAATTCTAATATATAGTTCTCAGGAAAATCTCTAATTTAAAAAATATAGAATTAACGTTTGATTCAAAACTTTATATTAAAAGATAACAAGAAACTGCGTGTAAGCTAAAAGTACTTAACCTAAACTTTTTAAAAATCTCTTAAAACTAACAAAATGATGACTGCTTTGACTCTACATTAAATTGGCAACAATTTATTAGGCTAAACAAGTACTAACAAATAGGATTGCAGTATAAATTAAAGGTCGGAAGTTAAGTCTATGGGCTCCAGAAGGCTAAACTAGTGACTTAGGTAAAGTTGCGCTGAATCCAAGAATATACAGCAAACCGATCCAAAATGTTTTAGTCAAGAACATATCAAAATGTTCTAACAATTCAGTGAAAGTGCTGATACTCGTTTTTTTTCCTAGATCCATTAAAAGTTTCTGGAGATTTCCTCTATCTTTGTACATTAACCTATCCCGGGCGAAATCTAATTTTTGCGTTCTTCAAAATAAGCAAAAAATACGCAAAAAACTGATATTCCAACATTTCTCCTTCATGTACCGAATTTTTTAACATGGCAAAAGCAGGATCACCGCATTCATTGTTATGCAAAAATGCAGTTGAACGCATCCTCGGCCAGGGGCGGTCCATGTAAACGAGTTCAAAATGAAAGGCGAGTCAAAAGTATTAAGTTGGTCCGTAAACTTGTCATAGAAACAAAACTTGCAGTGGGAGTACAAAGGTTGTACTGTAGCTGGTCTTTAATACAACAACAACAATTCAGCTTTAAGCTTGTTGTTGTATTAAAGACCAGCTACAAACAACTGGCAGCAATCTGTCATGACAGATCAGTACACCTTTGTAAAGTGAAACAAGGTGGGAGCCACTTTTTAAAAACCATTTTGACATACATTTGTTGTCTTCTTCTATATTGCGCTTTGCTCTTTTAAGAAAATAGCTTGACTAACAACTAGTTATTCAATGAAATCGAGAAAACTGATTCAAATGAATAAATTTCTGAAAATTGCGAGAGTTACCAAAATTATACCCGTCAAACTTGCGAAATAATTGTGTCGCGACAGTTGATTAAAATAAGAACTAAGGTATTTGCACATCTGGAAAGTGTTCAATTATGGGGTCATAAAGCCTTCACAGTAGGATCTTCCACTTGGTACCTTATGTTTGTAATCTTTCTTCAATGCTGCAAACTCCTTGTCTTTCTCAGCAATTTGTTTCGCAAATTTATCCTTTGTTTAAGAAAAAGAGAACATGCATGTTAATGTGAGATTTGATAAAGGATGATCAAACCTAAATGGAAATGAGATAAGAGTGTCTGTTTGTATATACACAGAAGATACAAGTAAAATTGTCTCTGTTGTCGATTGTGATTTTATATCTGTCTTGACAAATTGGAAACAAAAGAGATCGAAACAAAAGGCAAAGTAGATCTCACTGTTGATGAAAAATAAAACAAGGCTTGTCAAACTGTCAGTTTTCAGCATGCAGTCATTAAATTTGTTGAGTTTTTTCACCAGAATTTAGCCCCCGCCTAAATACCATCTCTGATGAAATTACGAGTGTGAAAATTATGATTTTGTACCTTGTCTGATTGGACGAGTTTAAACTTCTCTTGCAGATCTTTCAACTTCGTCTTCACTTCTTTCACTTCCTTGTTCTACATTAAAAAGAGATAAAAGATTGCCTTTAGCACTGTCAGTTGTCAAAAAATAATGCATAATTTGCACGCCTCTATAGCTATACGTACATTTGCAGTATCAATTTCCTTCTCTGCCTTTTGTCGTAGACCTTCCAGCTCACGTTCCTTTTGAGCAACAATTCTCTCATTTTCGACCTTAGGAAACGACAAAGTTAAAAGAATGCAGTACTGACTAAGCAGTATTTACCATTTCAGTATTTTATACGTTGAAATTGGAAATAAAAACCATAAAAACTGACATTATCCAAGCTTTGTATTACTACAATCTAGATCTTACCAAAAACAGCAATAAGCTGGATGAATCCTGACTATAGATTTTTTCACGAAGCAAAGTTTCTTCCAATTTTTCAGTCTACTCGCGCTAAACCTGCAGAAACTGGAAAAAGTTGATTTTTTTTAAAAAAAATACCAATTTGTTTTGAGCATGGAACAACAAACAATACGTTTTTGTGGAATCTGTCATATTTTTAAAAAACATTGAAGTGGTTGTTTTTAATACGAAGTTCAACGACTCGTTTTTACCTAAAATACGCTTGAATACTAAAAAAACCAGAGTGTATACGAGATCAACGTTTTTCCTTGAGAATCTTAATTACAGTAGGGCTACAATTGTCGAAGAGTTATTCTACGATTGTTTACCATCGATCACTTGTCAAATGTAGCGACATTGTAAATGGTAAACTCATTGTTACGTGCCACCTAATAGGATATCAACATCAGTAAAAGAATACGCTTGGATGAAACTTCTAATAAACATATTAAAAATGTAATGTATCGTTACCTTATACTTTTCTAGCGTGGCACACAATTCATTCATTTGCAGCTCAAACTTCGTTTGGGCACATTCTTTATCTGCTACAGCTTTGTTAGTTTCCTCTTGCAACTTGGTAGTCTAAAATCAAATTATCGACAAGTATGATTACATTTAGTAGACAAAAACCTTATCTAACAACCTCGTTTCCAGGACACCTTCTCCCTACTAAGTGAAAAATGCCTTCTGCAGCTCTTTTCCAGGAAATCACTAATAAAAACATTTTGTTTTAGCAAGATTATCTGTTTTTGATAGTTCGATAGTTTCGCTGTGTATAATCAAGTACAGTTAGAAGATATAAGCTTATCTTGAAAACTCTGGTCATAAGCCTCCCCCCCCCCTCCCCCCTGCTAGAGTTACCCTTCCCAAATTAAAAGCCCACCTATGAAAGTAAGAATTCAAAGGTATACGAGTTCCCTTGAAAACCCCCATACAAGCTTGCATTAATTGCTCCATAGAGCTGAAGGAGGTGCTCGCAGGTAGGGGAAGGGGGTGGGCACATTTCCATAAGTAGGCACGAGTTGCTAGAGGTGTCCGGGGGCATGCTCCCCCGGGAATTTTCTACTTTTGAAGGTCCTTTAGATGGCATTTCTTGCAATTCGACAGCATTTTTATCATATTTTCATGCTCTAGGGACAACTAAAATGCTTTAAAGACTGAATAGTTTGTGATTAAAAATGTAAAAATCAGAAACAAGACTGTTATTAAAACAACGGTTTAGAGTTTTAAACTTTCTGTATGTGACGTGGTAGCGACGTCAGGACGATTATAACTATAAGTTGTTTCACCAACTGAGGAATTAATGCATATTAGATGAATGTTCGCATGTGAATCCACTGACATACGTGATTTGCAGAACGGAAGCATGAGCAAATAACTATCTCCTTCGTGCCGATTTGCTTAACCTTTCTGTCCTGCCGTTACATCGACTTTGAATAAAACTAAGCAAGTCTTTTCTTCCCCTTTATTTACTCAGATATATTATTGAAAGTTGTTAGTTGTATACTTGTGCTCTTGTCATCACATTACAGTATTAACTGTTTTCCAAAAAAAACCCCGTTGCAACACTACTCGAAGGCCAGACAAAAATATTCGGGTTCAAGCCAAAGGGGGGTGGGGGGAGGGCCCCCCATGCCTCTCTGGATCCAGCCCTCGTTTTGACAAAGAACTAATGTCGACTATAAAAAATCTAAACCTTTTTATAGTAGTTATGGTACTTATTACAGTTACCTGTTGTTCCAAGCTTTTGTTTTGTTTTATTTTATTTTCAATTTCTTTACGCAGCATTTCAACCTGTTTACAGGAAGATGAAAACAGATTATGTTTAGTTAGATCAATATACTGGTTATTGTTTTGATTTGTATATTATCACAACACTTGACATTTGGTGAAGCATACCTGGTTACTTTTTTCTTTACCACCTTCAATTTCGTTTTCCAATATTTCTTTCGTTGCCTCCAACTGAAAAAGTACCAAGAAAGCAGTTATATTTAACACTGAACGTCATGTATCTTAGCTTTCTAAGAAACAATAAAAATGAGAACATAACAAGGAATTTACCTCTTCGGATACTTTTGCAACTTCCTTTCGGGAACCATCAAGTTCTTCGGTCAGAGACTGAATCTACGATTTCAAACACCAAGCATTTAAAATCACTATACTCATCCGGACTCGTAACTGTAAAGTAGCAGTGTAATACACATTTATCGAGATAAATTAATGGATTCATATTTACCGTATGCATCCCTGCACAACAGCATAAGCGTTTGGAAAGGGGGAGGGGGAGACTCCCATAGTGGAATCATCCAAGTTTTTCAAAGATAACCCTAAAAGGTACCAGTAACTGTGGCTCATTAACCCCCTAAAAGGTATCATAGAAATGCACAAAAATAGACATATTTAAAATGATATATTTTAATATTTTAATAGGACAAAGCTGTTGATATCGAGTTCTATCTACCTTGACATGTTTCTGAAAATGCTGTCGTGATCTTTTCGAATTCCTTTTCCATAAAAACAATAAAAACAATGAAAACAATAAACGAATGCAGAAGTGCCACGTATTTCTGGTTTTATTTTTCATTCCTAAAGATACCTTTCCTTTTCAACAAAGAACAGTAAAAAGAATTTAAAAACGGAGAAGAAATATCATGCATTTCCATTTTTTCAATATTATGTGGGGGTATTCTGCCATGTTATATCCCTAACTAAGCTGTACGGTACAACAACTTGTAATTTTAACCCCTAAAATCCCCGTCAAGTCCAGCATGGGAGTATCACCCTTCCGGGGGTTAAACAGAGATGATCTACTAGTAAATGTCATTCTGTAAAACAATTCATTTTCTTCTTTAAGGTATTCAAGTAGATTACTACCAAGTACCTTATTATTACACTTTGTTTTCGCGAGACTTTAATTTCACGATTTTTGGATGGCAATATTTCGCGCCATTTTATTTTTGCAATTTGCCAATTTGAAAAAAGCCAAGTCACTTTATTTTCGCAATGTTTTCCGTAAACCAAAGCGAAAACAAAACTACATGTACAACTGGAATGTGCTATGAGACAAAACTGTAACAAGGGTACCCTCGAAAGAACCGTATATAGAAAGTTTGACGATTGTAAACTGGTGCTATTCTTAAAGAACTAGGTGCAGAGGACATTGACGATGATGAAGACGACAGTATCGAGTAGTAAACAAACTAAATGCCTTCAGAGAGCTTAATGAACGGTTAATACTTCCTGAAAAGACCTTAAGTGTGGCACCTAACTTTAACGCATCCAAATTTTCGCGATTCCGCGACAACAAAAATTCGCAATTTTTTCTTAATAATGAAATTCGTAGAATTAAAGTGTCATGAAAAGTAAGTGTAATAAAGTATGATGATCATTAGTTCACCACTAGTATCTGTATTAGTGTTTGCTGAAATATTTACCTTACTTTCCGATTTGTCTGTAGTCTTCGTTTGTGTACCAAGTTTCGCTTTCAAAGTTTTGTTCTTTGAGAGAAAGGGGCAAAATATTGAAGAACATTAATGAATAATAATAATAATAATAATAATAGTCATACTTCTAACAAATGCGACTTTTAAAGGTACTATCTCCACTTGTACAACTGGTGTAATACAATACTTCTTACCTCGAGTTTAATTTCTTTGATCTGCTTTGTTTTGTTTGCTAATTGAGTTTGAAGATTCTTCAGCTGAAGGAAAATGATCGTAGCAGAGGTTTAACTTTTCGGCACTTGTTGAAGGGGAGGATAACGTAGAATTTTTGGAATTTATCAAAACCCTTTCTATATCGCTTGTGTACGACTTTTGAATGAAACATGAATAGTCCTGACAGGGAGAGTAAATTAAATATAGGGTGTTTCAGTGCCACTAAATTTATTTTTATAAACATTGGTAAAGATTTACATGTATTATATGTACTGAATATAAATAACATAGATATTTAAAATATCAAGAACGATAAAAGAATTCAATGAAGTTTTTATACACTACAACAATGACAGTACCAATCATGCCAGTGAGGGATATGTATGTGTGTACTTAGTAAGAATGATTTCGCTTTGTAGAGTTATATTTGGCATGATGTGACTATTTTAAAAACATAGGTCCTTGTGGTTGTAAAAATTAAAGTAGATATTAACGTTTTATGTATTTCGCATACCTTGCTCTCCAAATTTGTTGCTTGCTTAGATTTAGAGTTCAATTCGTTCTGAAGAGACTTAACCTAATGGATTAATATTAAAAAGAAAAAACAATCAACTTGTTTTTCAGTTTTCCATTAATGTACAGTTGCCTAGATTTTAAGATTGTTGATGATGTTTTCAATCAAAGTGCATAATTTCCGATTTCAGATTTATATTACTGAGGGGTTTCTAAAGTTAATTTATTGGTGGAAGTAAAGTTATTAAAAGGAATTCAAAAATAGGAATGACTCAGTAATAGAGTCACATCAAATTGGTATGAGGCTAGAAGTGTACAGAATGGAGGGTCAAGTTAAATGGGCGAACAAGCGAGGCTGAAGACCAATCGTGTGAGAAGATCACGACTAGCCAGGAATTCGAATGTTCTACGAGACTTACTTACCACTACATTCGCACATCTTTATTCCATTTAAAGAATATTTAAGATACAAATCAAGTACAAAACCTTACAGATCTAACTTATTACAAGATGACTTACGGATTCCTGTTCTTTTTCAATTATCTTTACTGCTTTCTTGTTCTCGCTGGCAAGTTCTCTCTTCACTTTGTTACATTCATCCCTAATCCAAAACAAAAATGTTTTAACATTTTAAAACATGATTGTAGTCACTAGTACTTCATATGTTGCTCGCGCAGCATTAGTGTTAAAGAGGAAGACAAAAGCCAAAGGGATGAGGACACAAAACAAGTGAAAAGTACGATAAAGATGTTTCCTCTTTTTTTCCATTTTTTCTTACGTACTGCAGAGTTTGATGTTCTGCGACAAGCTGCTGTACTTTTTCTTGATAGGCGTTTCCTGATAGTTTTGCTTCC
This sequence comes from Umimayanthus kanabou, assembly GCA_025403525.1. Classification (NCBI taxonomy): domain Eukaryota; kingdom Metazoa; phylum Cnidaria; class Anthozoa; order Zoantharia; family Parazoanthidae; genus Umimayanthus; species Umimayanthus kanabou. Next base: position 386 of record JAOBYH010453270.1, on the reverse strand, counting down.
TGAAGAAAATGATATAATGATATTCGAATTGTTATGCAAGTACGTATAGACACTAAAACAGTGAAAAATAAAGCTAATGAAACAAACAAACTAAACTGAGGGAAACCAACCTGCAGTTCCTTTTCAAGTTTCGAAACTTTGACAGTTTTTGCTTCTAACTCTTTGTTTTGAGTATCATCTTGAACCTAAAAATGTATTTACATATGAGTATAAAAGGTGATGATAATCCAAAATGAATATAAAAAGTGTTGATTTTGAACGGGTCCGACGTTTGACTTGATGTTTTGCGCTGTGCAATTGATCAAGGATTTAAGGGCCCAGGGACATATTGCGTTGCTACGCAACCACGTTGCTACGCTGAGTTCTTTGCAAGGAAATTTTACTTC
>JAOBYH010452159.1:0-15236 GCA_025403525.1 Umimayanthus kanabou | reverse complement strand
TTCACTTGAATATTGACAAAACGGACTATATAAGTTGTCTAATGAAGTTATTCAACAAATTTGAAGCGAAAAAATAAGTTTTGACAGCGTTTGGACAAAGTCCGAAAATCCAAGATGGCCGCCATGAAAATCCAAGATGGCGCCTTGGTGACGTCATGTGACGTCACAGCTGAGGTATGATAGTAGCAATAGATTTGTCTCACGACGCTTAATTAGTGGTGTAAGTTTCATGTCTATATCTTCTATAGTTTTTAAGAAATGGAGGGGGGCGTTTGACGCCCCTCCCCAGTCCAGGGAATGTCAAAAAAGCCCAGTCTGAATAGGGTTAATCCACCACTTTCGAATTACGCTTCAGTTCCAGCGAACAATAACATGTAAAGGTAAACATGAATGCTCTTTTTCTTCCTCTAGGAAAGTCAATTCGATTAAGGTGTTAACATCAAATTAATTTTTAACTGACAAAGCGCCGCTCCTAGGGTTCAGATATCTGAAATTAAGTTCATCGCGTCGTTTCATTTGATTAAATGATTACAAATGTGGCGGATGGCTGAACAACTGAAATGTTTGCTATCAATCGATCATTTTCGCCCATCGTGATCAGTTTTAAATTCCATCAACCAGTGCTATTGTGACTCAAGACCCCAGGCAGGTGACACAGAGCTAAGTAGTATAGTGTTTCTTGATATTTAGAATTGAATTGGTGGAATTGGTTGGCGGTCAACCGCCGGTTCAAAATGGATTCACAATGTAATAATGGCTTTATCAACGGTTCCAGAGAGGCTCTTCCCCGGTATAAAAATACTAAAGTACATAAATTAAAATAACTGAAAATGTTTGCAAATAATTATAGTAATAAAAAAGGACAAATAATTTGAATATTTACAAGGTGAGAACTGATGTACTGGCGCCCTTGGACTATGGTTCACCTACAAGTTAGAAAAATACAGTTCGCAAGATGAAGGAAATTTTTGAAAAATCAACATGATCAAAGGTTTATGCGTCTTTTTCTAATCTTTTCTTTCTTTTCTTCGTTTAATACGAATGGCACAATTTAGTGAACTGCATAATATAATTGGCTAAAAATGAGATTTTAAGGCACCATCTTAGAAATGTGTCAGCGTTCATCTCTTGCTTTTCCCCACACATGCGCAGTTGATATTTGATTTGCTTGGATCACCGGATTCAAGTAATTTCGGGAGCAGCCTAGAATGGACATTTTGTTTTGAGTCTAACAACAGCAGCAACAGTTTATTTTTCTATCTTCAGGTTACAAGACCGTTTTATAGACTTGTGTAAAAATGGATCTTGGCAATCTGAAGGTAGCGAACTAATCGAGTCAGATTGCCACTACGTTAATTTACAATTGATGTTTGTCGCACAAAGGAAATGATACTTGTTAAGTTAGGATAACTAAACAACGAACACAAGATACAAGACATAAGACACAAAACTCCAATAAACACTTACCATTCTGCGATCCAATCGTCGTGTAAATTTGCTCTGCGCCATTAACCTCGTTGACGTACTTGCTCGGGGTCTTTGAGGCTAGCCAAGAGGTAAAGCAAAATTAAATATTAAGGAAGAAGTCAAACTTTCAACCTCGTCCCCAGGGCCTGAAAATGAAGTTGCTCAAACTTTTGATTTCTAAGGGGATCGCACTTTTAGGTGGCGGGGTAGGGATTAACAATTTGTAACCAAATATTTCCCAAGTTAGTAGGAAAAATGCAGCGAAAAAAGCACCGCCTACTTCAGTATCATCTGTAAAGCTCATTCTTGCGATAAAAACTCAATATATACACCCAAAATAGACTCTGGCAGTAGTTAAAGCAAACTTGTCCTGACAAGACATAACTCCAGCTCCGGCATGATAAAGAAAAACACGGCTACTCGAAATATTTTCCCTCCAAAATGATTTTGTTGTAATAGCCTTGCATTTAGATTTGGTTTATATACACCAAGAGTGACGTCTGTTCAGTACATACATCTCAGTCTAAGACAAAAAATCCAACTTCGAGTCAGTAGACTACAGTTTATCTTACGTCGTGTGGTCCTTTGGATTCAAAAGACTTTATGATGCAGGGGCGCCCACGCAACAAACACCTAAACCAGTAAATATCCGGTGCTTACTGAGGTCTAAGTTTTGATATTTCCATTCAACTGAGAACAACGTCTACGGCAGAACTGGTCAGTCAACCTTGAAAAGCAAGCTCTGTTTTATTCGGTATAACCTAAGCATTCAGAGATGGAAGAGAGCGGGTTTGAAACAAGTTTGACATTTTTCTTGTATCTTTCCAAAGGTAACACAGTAAATCTGGCGTACATGTTTATATCTCAGCAAAAAATTACAATTTACCTTTCTTGTCAATAATGGTATCTTTTGATGCAGCATTTTTCTTGTGACTTTTAAACCACGCGTGCACACTGCTGTGTCTGGATTCTTCTGATCGGGCCATGACGTCAGAGTGAGTGGTATCCATTCCTGAAAGATATTTTATAACGTAGAATTGATATAACGCTCGTTCTGATTGGCTAAAAACTCTGTTCTATCAAATTTAGGAATTACCTTCTGATGTGCTGTCTTCATGCATTACCATGGATACTGTAGGTGGATCTGCCACCATGCTGCCAGACGGAGCGGAGCTTCCCATAGAACTCGTAGTTGGCGTGTAGCTCATGTCAGAGGTCTGTGTCTGTGAAACATCAGATTCCCGCACACCGACTGTCGGCATTTTGTAATGCGTTTCAGCGTGTGTCATGGAATTGTCTTCCGGAGTAACAGCGGCAACCGAAAACGCAGAAGCAGTAGGTTTTGCTTTAGACTCGTCTGAGGGTTTTACTTCTGTGTTATCAGAGTCCATAGCAGAAGGTGATGGAGATGTGGATGAGGGAAGTGTTGGTCTTGACCCCGCTACTTCACCCGTTACAGCTGGCGTTAAATCAGTCGCTTGGCCATTTGTTGACGCAGAGTTTTGTGGGTCGATTGAAGCTGTAGGAGTTGAAACAGAGCTGTCAGATGTCGGACTAGCTCCTGTTTGTATATCAGGACTGTCAGTAGACTCTAGTGGTGGTGGTACGTCTGCTGGGGTTTCAGGGCTATCAGTGGTTGTTGGTGATGGTGGCAGTTCGGTTGTGTTGGTAGTACCTGTTGTGTATGGGGTGTAGGAAGGGTCAGTGGGGCCTGTTTGGGTGGAAACGTCAGATGTGTTTGCGGGGCCTGTTTGTACAAATGGCAGGTCGACTAGTTTTGATGACGGTAGATTGTCGGGCGTGTCAGTAATAGCATTGGGTAAGTCGGGACTATCGGGGGATTCTGGAAGGAGTAATGAACTGTCAGGTGTGCTGCTCGTACCTGCTGGGACATCGGAAGTGCTAGAAGGTTCCGGAGGGGGTAATGGAGTGTCAACTGTGCTGCTCGTACCTGCTGGGACATCGGAAGTGCTAGAAGGTTCCGGAGGGGGTGATGGAGTGTCAGCTGTGCTGCTGGGACCTGCTAGGACATCAGGACTGCTAGAAGATTCCGGAGGAGGTAATGGATTGTCAGATGTAGTGCTCGGACTTGCTGGGACATCGGGAGTGCTAGAAGGTTCCGGAGGGGGTGATGGAGTGTCAGATGTAGTGCTCGGACTTGCTTGGACATCGGGAGTGCTAGAAAGCTCCGGAGGGGGTGATGGAGTGTCAGATGTGCTGCTAGAACCCGATGGGACATCGGAAGTGCTAGAAGGTTCTGGAGAAGATGAAAGATTGTCAGATTTGTTGTCAGGATCGGCGGATGAGTCAGAATTGTTGGTTAATTTTGCAGATGGTAGTATGACATTATCACCAGGTAATGTCTGGTTTGTTGTCGTCGAAGCATCGGATGCTTCAGTAGGGCCAGTTGGAATGTCAGCCGGTGTGTTGGCTGACGCTGGCAGTATCGGGGATGTTTCAGATGCGCTATCAGGACCTCCTGGCGAGCCAGGAATGTCGGTTGATGTTGGAGCTGGGAATGTGTCAGAACTAGTGGGTGATGTTTGGTTTGTTATTGTTGAAGCATCAGTCAAAGAACCAGTAGTCTCAGTAGGGTCTGTTGAAATGTCAGGTGTGTTGGTAGACGTCTGAGGTAGTGGTGACGTTTCAGATGCGCTATCTGGGCCTCCAGGTACGTCGGAACCATCGGTAGATTTTAGCGGTGGTGAAGACAGTTTCTCGGATGTATAAGCGGTGTCTGTCGGTTCGTCAGGTGTTTTATAAGGTGCTGTTGTATAGGTGTTAGGTGTTCCTGGCGGGGTCAGATCGTCAGGTGTGTCGACAGGATTTGCTGCTACGTCAGCACTGTCGTTAGGTTTTGAAGGTGTTGTTGTGTATGTGTTAGGTGCTACCGTCTGTGTCAGGTCGTCAGGTGTATCAACAGGGCTTCCTGTTATGTCAGGTCCGTCAGTAGATTTTAGAGGTGGTGAGATATCAGGCGTTTCATTTGAGGGTTCGACTTCAGATGTATGGAGAGGACGTGGGAGATGTGGTCCTCTGTCTGTGGAGACAACGAAAGGGGCTAGTCTGTGCTGTATCAGTGGAAGGTTGGAATGTTTACAGTTTGATAACGGATCTTTTCAAAAACACCCTACTTTTTCAAACGCTACGTCAACAGCGAAAATTGTAATGAAGGTCCTTTGGTTGATTATGTGTAAATAATAAGCAAATTAAGTTTCTAGATACTTATTGACTCGCTTGTATTTTTACATGAAGATGCAACCTGTCCACACGGACACGGGTCACGTGATAGTGAGCGTTACTTACGTGTCGCTGGATCTTGGTGGTTAACAAGCTTTGAACTCTTGTTAAATAGATCTTCTGTAGGTTAACACGCAAAATACTGTTAAATTAACGTTAATAGCACTGGGAAAAATACTTCAATATGAAAGCTAGATTGCTTGCAGAACAAAGCAATTTTATAATTGCGGCCAGTATTATGTGCAAGTGTTGAATATATATTATTATAAGGGGCCACGCTCACGCGCGCTTGCTTAAACGCGCACACAATGCACACTCATACGCGTACGCGCGCGAACACACAAGGCGCACACATAATCGCTTGCGCACGCAGGCACGAACGTGCGCGGAATAAGGAACAACGGTTAAGGTACAAACACTGAGCAGTAAGATAGAAACACAATTTGTTAGAATCTCTGGACTATGTGTTACAGCTTTGAGTTAAATACCCTAAAGATTAATGGCTGCAAATTTAAACCAAAAATTGTATTTAAAGAACACGCATGTTTTCTATAAATAAATATATCTGAGTACGGCTAACGTGGTATGTAAGTGTATTATATGTACGTGCACATTTATACCAGTTTGTTGGGCAAGAGCTGATAATCTAACTTAATGTTTGGCAAAGATACTTAGCGCGTTCTGATTGGCTCTTGGGCGGACTTTATTTCTCGTAATGCCCACAGGCATTGCGGATTACTGTTAATGACCTACGCACGCGCAGAACCGGATGTGCGAAGTAAAAAATTTCCACTTGCACGGTGTTACTGTTGATTTTGGAAAAAATGTGCATGTCATATAGTAAAATACTTATTAACCTCGAACGTTCGGTCTTTACGGGAATAATAAACTTCAGCCTTGACGCATTGACTACTTACTAAGAGACTACTTACTAACCTCAAACGTTCGGTCTTTACGAGAATATCAAACTTCATCCTTGACGTATTGACTTCTTACTAAGAGACTACTTACTAACCTCAAACGTTCGGTCTTTACGGGAATATCAAACTTCAGCCTTGACGTATTGACTACTTACTAAGAGACTACTTACTAACCTCGAACGTTCGGTCTTTACGGGAATATCAAACTTCAGCCTTGACGTATTGACTACTTACTAAGAGACTACTTACTAACCTCGAACGTTCGGTCTTTACGGGAATATCAAACTTCATCCTTGACGCATTGACTACTTACTAAGAGACTACTTACTAACCTCGAACGTTCGGTCTTTACGGGAATATCAAACTTCAGCCTCGACGTATTGACTACTTACTAAGAGACTACTTACTAACCTCAAATCGCTCGGTCAATACAACAAGACCTCATTTTGATATTTCACGTACAGACCTCATGCACTCTCGATAACTAAGTAATTATTGTTGTTTGGAGCTCCAGAAAGAGAATCACGCAACTAAAACACTCACACGTACACGCGCACGTGCGCTGAACAAAGTTAAGATACAAACATTGTGGAGTGAGAGTGCTACGCAAAAACACCGCAAAGAGTATTACCAAGGCTCAAAAAAGTAAAAGGATTGCGGGAGTTCTGAATTGTCTAAAAATTTGCATTTTTTCCATTTATGAAAAAAACTTTGATATTCTAAATACTTTGCCCACGTAGTAATGATCTCTGCTGTTGTGCAATTTTGTATTAGTTTTTTACTTTCCAAAGTACGACTTTTTTTGAGATATTTCAGTGTATTTGATATCCTTACCTACTAAAGCATCAATTCGTAGATCTTTGTTTCTTGAAGCACCTGAAATAATAAAATTTATATGGTCATCAAGGAAATTTGTAGAGGGAGATTTGACATTAAATGGTTTACTTTCAGGCTTACCCCCTTCCCCTCTAATACCGGTACCCCCCACAACCACACACACGGACACGCACGCACGCACACACACGCACACACACGCGCGCACACACACACACACACACACACACACAAATTTCGTCTAGTTTACTTTGCATTTTTTTTACACTTTTCCGTCATTTTCAATATTACACGGTACAATTGTTTTCAAAATTTTTACCTCCCTTGAGCTTCAGGTTGTTTTAATCTTGTTTCCTGGAGCCGTCGTGTAGTGATGCAGCTTACACACAGGAAACTTTCCATCAATACTTTATTCAAAATATTACTGATTTCGCGCAAGGACTTGGATACAAATCGGTAAAAAGAGCTCTTGACTCAACTTAATAAGAGAGGCGCGCTTGCAAACATCTAGAGGGTAATTTATCGAGAGCTACATTTTCAAATCAGCGTTTGGAGTTTGATTCAAGAAAACGAATTTGTTTTTTTTCTCCTTATTTTAACAAGGAAAACTAAAGAACAAATTCATACACACGTTTTGACTTAATACTTTGCTTGAAATATACTGTCAAATGATAACTTGTTCTTTTGTCTTTGAGTTCAATACAAAACCCGCCTCTTCATTTAATAAAGATCAGATTTCGTTTTGCATATCAATAGTTTATACACTGTTAAGAGATAGGAACTGATAGAGACTATATTGAATGCTATGGTAAGCGCAAAATGTCCAAAAAATATATGTTTCAATTTGTTATGCACTCGTAGTTTGTTCGCACACATTCAAAGCGTTTCTTACCCGGTTTCAATTTCTAGTGAGGGCGGTCAGAACAATCCACTTGCCCGCCCATTTTGAAATAGGATTATTGCCAATTGATAACAGTACGTAAGGTAATCAGTAATAGACTAAAATGTAATTTCATTGAAGGCAGTATTTGTCCATTTAAATATAACTTTCATATTTAAGATATGGGGTACTTTTGTTTGGACGTGTTTTGTTGCTAGGTTTAATTTCAGAGATGGCCTCTCTCTAAAGGCCAATGTTTCTGCAGCTTGAGTTTATGTGACTTTCTGCAAAGTAATACCCGTGTAAACATCACTTTTGCAATTATGCTTAGCTAAGTCTCCGATTCAATAAACACATATCTGAATTCACCACCTTAAGATTTTTAAGCAACTGAGCGATACAGCTAAAGCCTTTATAAAGTTCAAAATAACGGGATAACGATTGCAGCATTATAAGCTAATATATTAGAATCAACGTTAATATATCAAGCTAAAGTATGTATACCTTGGCGAGTTTTGCTGTTTCGCACGACCTGTAGCTGTAAATGCACAATACAACCCATGGTATTGACTCCTTCACATATAAAATCGCTCATTTCGCCGTCCTTGTCATTTAATTTAGTTGAACAATAGACGGCTGTTGACTAAACTTACCGCGTGTGAAAGCTATGCTTCCGACAATCCAACATGCTATAAGAAAAGAGCACGATCTATTGGCCCAAGGCAACACCTCCATTCGCGCCCCTTTCATTGTGTAACAAGAATTTATGTCAGCAATAAAAGTTTCTATATCATTTTCTCCACGTACCAAATCGATGTTTTAAATGTAAAACTTTCTTTTCTTTTCTCTTGTTTTCCGTTTGTTACAAACAAAAGGAGAAAAACCAAAATATTATTCCAATCAGAGGCTGGTTTTTCATGATCTAACTTTTTGTACCAGTCAAAACAATGGCGTTCGTAGTTGCTTATTGGCAATGTGAATGTTTTGTCGACTGGATTTCTTAAGGAAACCTGCTGCTTTTACCAAAACAGCCCCAAATCTATTTAGGAGTGAACAAAAGGTCACTAGCAAAACTTTGGTCAAAGAATCAGTGGGGTATAACTTATCATGTTTACTTTTTAAACTTACCTGTTCATTAAAAGCATTGTTTCTCCGGGACTTGACAGACCTTACTGACTTTCACGCTGTTTTTCCTAAACAAAGTTTTTTCAGTCAATATGGTTTGCGAAGAATATTGCACAAAACTTTTAGTTCACCAAAATTCCTTTTTTTCGAAAATCTTCAAGCTGTCAAATGAAACTGCTTTTAACCACTTACTAATCTCTGCCATTAACAATTCAATAAACCCCATTGAAACTGGATAATTAATTATTGTCATATTTTTCCGACAAGTCCTTTATTCATTTAGCAAAGCACTCCTGCATTTCACTTATAAATGTGAATCCAGCAACTTCTCTTTTCCAATAAATTTTCTTTTCTCGCGTCATTGTGAAGCTAGCGACAAGAAGGCTTCGTGAAAGTTGAAAAGGGAAAATGCGTGTTGTAAAAAGATTGATGGCGGTTGGCCAACTTATTAATAATTGTTCCCAGAATCACCTGCTCTCATTGTTTAAGGCAAAAGTTGTCGTTTTACGGCAAGTTCAATGTCGGTTTTACCAACTTATATAATTATATCTTTAAAACATGATGTACTCATTATTGGCCGGCTTAAGATGGAAACTGCCATTTTGCAGGCGTCTTCGCTTTGAATAGTGATAACAGTATACGTTATACAACTTCAAATTCGTGAAAGTTTTGTATGAATGCAGCCCACGGTCCCGGTAATTACTTGCATTAGCAAGGACTACATGCATATATGCCAAATTTATAGGCAATGTCTCTAACGTGTTTTTCATTTCAATTTTTTGTGCAACTGAACTTTACAAAAGACCTGCTCAAACGTTACGGCAGCTTACCGCGACTTGTACATGTTAGTAGCGGATTATACAACAGTGTTTCAGCTTATCAAATCTTCTACTCTCATCGCATTTTTTGTTGCCATGGAAACTTAAATTGATAAGGCATTAAAAACACCCTTTTAGCATGCAACTGCTTTTACACAAAAACCCAACTTGTTATTGCGTTAAACTTGTTTTCACAACAAAGAGTGAATTTGAAGAAATTCCAAAATCATTCTACCGTCAGGTTTTGGCACAATCTAAATTTGCACTACTGATCTTAAAATTTCAGAAGTAAAGCGGTGCAAAACCCTGATGGTATTTTTGTAAAAATGTCCTGAAACGTTTTTCTCGATGTGCAATCAAATTTAAGACAACACAAATGGGGACCTTTTATGCCTAAAATACAATCAACTTGGTGTTTTAGACGTCCTGCTGGGTAACCATGGACACTCGAAATATTTAGTCAGAGTACAGCTATGGATACTGGTGAGTTGTTGCAACACCAGCTAACAAAACGGCTGATAGTAATGCATTATGGTGAGGCCAGAAAGCCATTCATAAAATTAGTGACACAGAAAAATGGAAAACAAATCAGAGAACCACCTGAAGCCAATTTTTCAAAAGTTTGGTCTACGGACTTTTGCATTTACGTTAAATTGTTTCTGAAAGCACAGTCGGCCTTTCATGTTATCATATATACACTCACGCACGCACACACACAAAATTGAACAAACACTGACACAGACACACACCAATACACTTCATACATACATACTAACATACACACAAATACATACACACACACATACACACATATACACATACACACACGCATACATACATACATACATACATATACCGATAGTGATTGCTACTTCTTGTCATACATATACACACATACATACATACTACATACATACATACATACATACATACATACATACATACATACATACATACATACATACACATACACATACACACACACACACACACACACACAAATCCGCGTATACTGACGAATACTGGGCAGGACGGTTCATAAACTTTAGAACCAACGAAGAGAACCGAAGACTCAATTCAAGAAATCCTTCAATTAAACCCAAATCTCCGCGCCGTTTTTGTCGACTTACAACTATATCTACTAAAATGTTTTCATAGAAAGTGAAAATTAAATCGCATGTGATCACAGAAACAACGTATAATGGTTAGAATGGTGGAACACTATTTGGCATAATGATTCGTATTTAACTGATCTTGTCAGTCTTCAGTTGACTACCATCCGTTCAGCCAATCATTCCTTTAGTTTCTATTCGCCGACTTTCCTTTTTGAATATTTATGATCTTGAGTTTGTTTGTATATATGTTACAAAGCGGACATTTCGTTTACGTCCAATCAGTTTGTTTAGTTTCCTTTGCAGTTGCTAAGATGATTTCTGACCTAAGTTCGTTATAACTGCCCGGAAAATATGCCTCCATGCAGATTTCCGCAAAAAGCGCGCGCCTTCAATAATCTATTGCAGATTGGCTTCTCGTATATTGTGACTTTGAGTACGTATCCGGGAAGAGTGTTTACCAACAGTTGCCCTAGTGGATGACACACATGCCCTTCTTCGAGGAAAACTTGTTTCCAATGAAATATTAACCTTTCACTAAAATTACTTTATGGCAATGACGAAACAGATGTCATATTTCTCACAAATGGTTTTGAAATTTGTATTTTCTAAAATGACATGAAACAAAAATCAAAGTTATTAAATAGTGTTATACTTTAATATGTGAAAATTTTAAGATTTTCATAACATTTCCGCTTCACCTGTAAGTCAACAGCTTAAAAACATTTATGGCTGCGCTTTAAAGTGCAAAGCAAGTATTTTCCGCAAAGTGATCCTTTATCACAAATTAATAAAAAGAAAGTCAGTTATTGCAAGATAAATTAAAACAAAATCTTTAACAAAAACGTTTTCAATGCAACAAAATTTAGAGCGAAAACATTTTCAGTGTCAATTAAGTTTTTCATGGCGATCATTCATTCAGTTCAACTAATATATTCCATTTTCCATTTTATTGAAGTTGAAGTGTTAGAAAAACGGAAATGTGATGCAAATTATCCAACAATTTTCGGTCCATTTGGGCTTCGAAGGCTTGAAAATGAAAGCGCCGGAGAAAGCAAGACTTGCTAAGTTTGAAGTGCGAACCTTCGAATGTGTAAATGGAGTTTAACAATCTTTCTCTTCACTTTGTGCGTGCGATAAACCGCAACAGATTACATATACAGTACAGCTCTTCCTCTAACTGAACTTCATTATCTTCAGTTTTATCTGATAAATGAATCATATCGATATTTTGTGACAAAAGCACAACATTCTATATGATCATTGCGACAACGATAAAAGGATTTTTAAAAATTACATCTTTACAACGTAAGGTTTTTCGTAAGCCATTTACTTCTGCCGGAAAGGTTTACTGAAACGTTTTTGTTTGTTCTTTACTACAAACAAATGGAGTAATATAGAGCTTTTGGAACAACAATTGTCCTTGTTTCTAAAGAGAAATTAGTAAAAATTATTTTTTATTAAAACAATGATTGAAACAACTCATATAAATGCCAAAATTACCCATGCAGTGATTCAAAAACTGCTTTTAAACTTGATAAGCCTTACAGTCTTGAGAAGTTAATTTGTCGAGTTTACAAAGCATGGGAACTTACCATCCGGTCAGGTTTGTTTTTGAAGAGTTGTTTCGAGTGGCAAAATATACTAACACCTAAACTGACTGGCTTCTATTGGCGAGTAGATTCTGTGCTATACCTGACAGACGATTCTCAGAGAACTGTCGATTAGTTTGTAGTTGAATGGTATAAACTGTCATTTCTCTTTAAAAGGATACATGCACGTAAACCGTGTTCATAAAAGTTTTGGCACAGAAATTTTTGATTGTTTGTGAAAGTTTGTGGAGCTAGTACAGATTTGTTTCAGAAACCACTTGTGGCTTTACTGAAAGAGCGAATGAAGCGAGTTAAATCGAGCAAAATCCGCCAAAGATTTCTCCAAGAGACGCTCTGACTTTTATTACGACTGCAGAAACAATAACCAAAGATAAGTCCGCGTGTCCGCGTGCATGGTCTAAGGGTTCTAGCTCAAGTCAAGGCCAAGTTTATTGCCGTAAACAATATTTGCCCCGAAGATATAAATACGTGACTCACCTTCGGTTTTTAATGATAAGGAAAAGGGAACACGTAATATCTTCAAAATAAAGCTCCAACTTGCTATGGATAAATCTCTTCCTTCTAAACTGAACGAGCAAGCAAACAACGACCAGTCTGAAAGGGAACGGACGGTGGCGTTTGAAAAAGTTGAACATACCGAACTTAAACGAGAGACAGCGAAGCACAAATGGCTATTACGGAGTCAGAAAATTGCAAAGAACTTGCGCTGGGCAGCGTTTGATTTAAATACGGAAAAAGGGGCAGTCTCGCGACAACGGCGACGAAGTGTTGACGAGATAAGCAATGAAGATAGAGCGACCCCAAAGCGTGATAAAAAGCTCTTTCGCATGCATACAGTGGATGAGTCGAAATTTAAAAAAAAGTTGGAGAAATACACACCAAATAATGAAGGGGAGTTCCAGGCACTGAGCCCACGTGGAGCGGTTTGTGCTGACCTTGCCCCCGGTTCGAAGGACGGACATCGCAGGAGGGGGATTTGCGAGGAAATGGAGAAAGAAATGATCTGCCAGGGCGATAGCCTTCACTCGCTGCGTGAAGCTATAATAGTCCAAGAAACACTGAGAAACAACTTTCTTCTCTGAAAACCCAATGTGTAAACAGCAAAGAAACTTTATTGCTTAAGGGATATACATGTAGCTCAAATGAGTTGTTCCCCACAACATAGACCTTACAAGCAATATACGGGTACTGTAAATATGTGTTTTGATCAACAATAACTGATTGATACGGTATGTTCTTTGCCGTACTACTAACGGACTAACGCTCGAAGCGTTGACTATCTTTACACCCAACTTTACGGTGAAAACGTACCCCGCTATTGACCCTTATTAATCAAACCACATTTTCAGCTTGCTTGCCGACGCAGAAAGACCAGCTTTCTTTTTATAAAGTAGCCCTTGTCGTCTAACGTGTAAAACAGTTTGTTAAACTTTTGCTTGTTGAGTTCATCGTTAAAATAGTCTTCTGTGTAGTTGTTGTTTTGAAAAATGAAGCGCTACTAGTGATCATTTGAGCTGAGATTAGTATATCGACCTGTGTTTGCCAATACATTATGTTATATTTGCTACTTTAGAGTTGAACAAACATAAGGTTTATACGCTATGTTTGGTTTGCGCCTGTCGAGCGCAACTTCAAACAAGGCCTAACGCCGAGGGCAAGACAACAGTATCGTTGAGCAGCATCACCTGATTAATAATTATATTTCAGTGCTAAAGATATCAGTCCTATATATGACAAGAAAGGGATAAGGAAAGAGCAACTTGATATTTCATAACTTCCTACAATTTTGTGCCGGAAAATTGAACTCTCCATATGAAATGTTATCTCGAAAAGGCGAGGTAAGATGTTTATTGGTATAAAAAAACCAAATGTTTTTTTGCTACGACTACGAGCACATCTTCTATCTGAATTTAAAGATGTAAATAAAATTTTACCTTCCCTTTTTTGAGATAAAATTTGTGCGGATAACTGAGATAACCGACCAACAGAACGTAATCAATAGAGAAGAAACGTAAACAGTTGAATCACCAAACCATAAACAATGCAAGAAACTCGGAACTAAAAATGCGTGCTAATAAGGTCTACAGCCTTTGGCAAATAATATGTAAATACGGCTCATTATACGCTGCGAAAACGGCCAGTTTCATAATGTGACAGGAATACGCTTTATGTTTTCTGTTTATTTGATTCAAAATTTAATTTTAGCCTACAAGCTATTTAGTTGTATGTTATTTAAATTTAGCTTGCAGTAATCTTTTTTCTGATTTTAGATAATCGGAGCAAAGCGTCACAGAAAAATAACGTTTCAATTATTCTTCAATATGATATTCAAAACACCAACATTAGAGTATTAGCAACTGATACAAAACCGTCTTAAATTCATATCAATTTGTTATTAAAGTTTGATCATCCTCACTCACTACTAAATAGCCTATCGAACTTTATTCTGTAGAGTGTAGACAGATTTTAACAACTTAAAAACCGACTGAGAAAAGGGTGTTTTCGTAATTTCCAAATTTTGGCAAATTTCCGATGATTGACATTTTATGTTTAGTTGTCACTAAAATTTGGCCCTCCCTAGTATTATGTTAAAATATCCACTGCCTGAACTCAGTTCTGAAAATAGGTTAAAAAACAACCAAAATAGACTGAGAAAAATACGTTTTTCCAAACTTCCGTTTTCCGTGTTGTTAACGTTTATCTAAGTTTTTGAATGACAGCTGCTGATTTCGGCAACAATCTGATATAAAATGTCTTTTATTACAATTCACTACCGATAACAGATCTGAAAAAATATAAACTAAATATAATCAAAAAGAATCAAGTTTCTGTTTTCCTTGTTTGGAAAGTGGTTCTGCCATGCAATCTTCCTCAGAACATAGCTTGAAAGTTTTCCTGCGCTGTTTGTATGACGTTAGCACGCATCCAAATCTCGACAGACTCGATCACGGCGCCCATGTGTCTAAATCGCAAAATACGAAAACATATCTGGAAAGCTATCAGTTACCAAGTAAGTGCTTTCGAAAAGGTTACCAAATGGAAAATGAAATAATAAATGAAGGCGACGATCAGAAAATGGCAGGAGAGCAATATCGAATTTTGGTGTAGAAGTGAACCACAAAAATAACCCAGTATTATTGAACAGCGGTTATACGCAGTTTTTGTTGTAAATACTGAATATAAAGTAGCACTGCAAGGACCACGGGCTACTTTGAGATTGGGGGAGG
>JAOBYH010451048.1:0-15251 GCA_025403525.1 Umimayanthus kanabou | reverse complement strand
TTGAAACTAGTTCACCATAGGGGTCTTTCAGACAAAATATAAGGAAATCAAAAAAATGACAACTGTCGCGTGATTCTCGAAAATTACTGGCAGCCGCTCTTAACTAGCGTTTTCATCGTCTTGCTTGCAGCTTTTTTGCCTACGTTTCTTGCGGCGGCTTTGAATAGGGAACTCAGCAATCCACGTCCCACTTGTCTAGAATTTTAAAAATAGAATTTTTTTCAATTATAATAATAATAATAATAATAATAATAATAATAATAATAATAATTCGCATCATTTTTTTAAAAAAAAAGAAGGTATACTCACTCATTGGTCCTACGACTTCTGCGTCTATTTTTATAGTCCGCTATTCTCTTCTTTCTCTGTCGCCTGCGGGTAGAAGAACGACGTTTGGAAACCATCTTAACGGTAGTGAGCTCAATCGGGAATGAAACCTTTTTTAAAAATTAATCATTTTTTATACCCACCCCATTTATTTTTTCTTTGAACTTCCAGGGGTCAACCAGTTCTTTATTTCTATCCATTTTTTTGATTGCTTCACTGCCTTCTTGGGCGTTTCCATGTACGTTTCTTCACCGCTCGACGGTGGGGGTGTCGGCATGGGAGACTCTTTTTTCGGCATCCTCTTTTTTTTACGACGGGTTTCTTTTTGTAGGTGATTTTCTACTTTTTTTTGGGCAGTTTTATCCTCTTTCCCGGCGGACCATCATCTTCACCTTCATAGCCGTCGTCGTCATCATCAACGTCCATTTTTTCGGCACGCGCTATCGGTCTGGGAGGATCATTCGCAACGCCCCCGCGGGGCTTCACATAGTAGGCACGCTGTCCGCCATCTTCATAAATGTTCTTGGCTCTCTTCTTCTTTATAGCTAGTTGATTCAACAGAGCACGACGCCTTTGGCCAGATAAATGACTATCGTTCAAAATACTCTGTTCGGCATTATTGTAAACGGCCAAGGCTTTTAGAGATGGCGGTATGCTCAGTCTCTCTTCGAGCACCTGGGCCTGTCTCTCTATGGGGTACAAGGCAAACTGCTTCGACATTTTTTTTCAACTAAACAGTTTCACAATGGGGTTAAATATGCTCAAGGCTTGCGGTATGAGTTGTAACAAGCCGTCAAACAATCCGTTTCCGTGCTGGTTCAGCAACCGTCTGAGGTGCTTCTCTGGTGTGTTTGAGTTAACAAACTTTTTGAAGTACACATCCTTTCCGCGACGCTTGAGTTCCTTCAAATTCTTCTTCTGTAATCCAATCCTCCGCACCTTGCTATTCTGTATACCGTTCACCACCACTTCCCGCAACGCCTTTATCTGGTTGGAGGTCGCATTACGTATCATCTTTTGACGTGTCCTTTTATTCTTATTCTTCAGCAACCTCCTGAGAAATCGATGTTCGATCACCACTTGCGGGATAGTCATCTCAATAGGGCGCGAATCGCTTGTATGTTGTTCTCTTGCAGGGTCTCAACTTCAGCACCCCTGTCGTGTCGCTGGAAGGATGTATAATCTGTTGACCATCAATCGCTTGCACCGATACCCTAATGCTGGAAAGTTGGTTCTTGACCACCCTCTTAAAGCTGCGCTTCTTGGGCCCATAACGCACGTGGCGTGACTTCAATTTCGGGGCGGCCAGTGTCCCCAGCACCGGTTGCAGTTTCTTCCCCACCATCTGATCGCAGATCCCGTCACACAAGAGCTGGATGTTCTGAATGGGTTTCTCCGCCGACAGCTCCACGGAAGACGCCAACACATCCTCCGTCACTTCAAGTCCATCTTCTAGCCACTCGTCGCTCAACCCCAAATGTCGCGCCAGCGGCGGACTCACCCCTACATCCAGTTCCTTGTGTATGTTGAACTTGCCCTCTTCAAAAGTGAAATATTTCTCTTTTCTACCTTCCTTGGGCATCATCATCTCCACCTCACTCACGATCCTTTTCACCAGGTCCTTCACGGTCTTCATCCTTTTTATGTCGGTGGTGCCCATCTCTTTGGAGTAAAAGCAAGGGCCTACTTCATACTTCTTCTCGAAGCGCAGGACGTCAGATTTTGCATAGACACAGCAGCTCATAGGCGGTCTCGACACAGTCGAGCAGTCGTCCCTCAAGACAAAGTTCGCACTGTCCAACTGCATCTCCCACTCGCTTTCTAGCGCCAGCGGCGTAGGCAATACAGCCACAAAGCTGGAACTGTTGCCGGCCGAAGCCTGATTTCTGTGCAGCGTAATAACGTGTTCTCTTTGCGATGCCATCTCACCGAATGTGAATCAGAGCTCCGCCGCTTTCATTCTTATAGCCGTCCCCTCCCACCGCTGTCAAGCGTGCCTCGGATTACGTATTGCATACCTAATCGTCCCGCAGACCGTAGTAGGCCACCAATCTGTCACCCCCTCCTCCTCTTCTTCTTCTTAGCCACTGACAACCGCACCCCCTCCTGAGTCCCGACGGGGTAATGAAGAGCGGGGGAACCTCGCTCTCCTACCAGTACTCGTGTTGGCTGATCCATATTCATTCTTCTTGGCTTCCGTTACGTAGGATTCGTACCTCAACCGATTCAGATTCGCAT
This sequence comes from Umimayanthus kanabou, assembly GCA_025403525.1. Taxonomy (NCBI): domain Eukaryota; kingdom Metazoa; phylum Cnidaria; class Anthozoa; order Zoantharia; family Parazoanthidae; genus Umimayanthus; species Umimayanthus kanabou. The sequence goes on along the minus strand of JAOBYH010451048.1, from coordinate 12,686 downwards.
GATAGTACAGGTCGTCCACCACCTTCTTTCGTGCTTTGGCAATCGACACTGCATTCCTGTTCAGCTTCTCAAGGTACCTTATAGTCGCCCGATCGGACTTGGGCGTGTTTTCCAATCTCCGACGGACTTCAAGTCCGAACGATATTGGACAGCTCTCACAGGTCAACGCCGTCATGAGGAGTCCCACATTCCAAATGCTTCTATATTTACATTGCCTGCAAAAACGCGACTCCCTGATCTCATCAAAAATCTTTCGCAATTTTTTTTCTTTTTCTTGCAGTCGGGGACACCTCCGGAGCGCCGACAGCGGTATCAAACTCAACCTGGGCATGTTTTCTCTTTCCTCCCACCAACGGTTTGGGTATAGTCGTTCCTTTAAACAAGTGCACCGTACGCGTCCCTTCACCCGGCAGTATACGCGACTGAAGTCTGACCACGTCTGGTGTGCGAGGGTGGTGGTCACAAAATAAATACCCGTACGGCCTCGACGTGGCATCCAAATATGCCTGATAGGCCTCGCCGGTCTTGCCCGGAAGCATCTGACTGAACAAACAACTCACACCCTTGCTGTCCCGCGGATTCTTCATCAGCACGTTGTAATGGGAATTGATGGAAATCGTACGACCGTGTTTGCCTCTGCGAAACGGATTCTGCGCAACGTAGATGCACGACACGTCGTTGTGATGCGTCCCCTTGGTGAAGGTGTCCACCACCAAGTCGTTGTTCTTGGCATCGTTCATCAGGTCGTCCAGATTAAGCAACCCCAGCCTCTCGTTCCTGTTGAACAGTCTCTCCACGGGCACCGTCTGCAAACCCTTGATGAACTTCACCCCGTACCTGCGCTGCAACTCGTCAAACAACGGCGACTGCCACGTGCTCCCGTAACACATGACGATCTTGACGGGCGGCCTTTCGAACATGGTTTTCTTGTGTCCGATCAAATTCTTGATGAAGGTGCTCTTGCCCGACTGGCTGGGTCCCGAGACAATCATGTTGCAAGGTATCCTGATACGCGGATCGAATCCCTGTTCCTCCATCGCGGTTCAACAAAATCTGTACCTGCGCATATTCTCTTGCCCCGTTTTACTCTTTTGGTTGACGCGGTGCGACGTGACGTATCGGTGAGCGGGCGGATAGGTTTCCACGTACCGCCGTATATAGGCGTCGCTCAAGGCCGGGTCCTTCGTAAACGTGTGACGCGTGATCTTATCAAACATCTCCCCGCGCGCCCTCATGTGCAACAACCCCAGCGCGTAATCCCCGCACACGTCCGAGAACAGACTCTGAAACTGATCCTTGTTCACCTTGAGTTTGCGGTGTCCTTTCACAAACGTCGCAAAATGCTTCGAGTACAAACCCGGCTCCATGCCATAACTGTCGTAAAACTCCACCACGTCCCAGTGGCTCCCCGGCTCGGTGTCGTCATCCGTGTTGGCCACAAAGGCCACCGGCTTCTCGTCGATCTCGTGCCGTGGGAGACGGTTGGCCGCATACACACCACCCCACACCTTCTTGAACACGTCGTTGTGTTCCGCCCGCTGCGCTATGCCGCGCGTCGTCAAAGCCATCACACTCACAAATGAATACAGTTTATCAAGTTCCTTTATTTTCATTCAGAGTCTTTTTTTCCCTACACTCTTCCTTTTCATCGGGTGTAAAACACATTCCCCTGGCGGTCAATCTGGCACATGCGCGGAAAGATGCCCATGAAGTTAGCATTCATCACAGCCGCCGCAGCTTCATTGAATGTGATTTGCACCGACAAATTGCCCGTGGTCTAAGGGCTGTCAATCCCCAGCAGCGACTGCTTGTTGGGCGTCAGGTTGAAACGATAGACGTAGTAGGAGGCCAGAAACTCGGCCTCTGTGATGTCCGTTCCGGGTCCCTTGAGGGCAGGCGAGCCATCTTGGAAAAAGAAGTTGATGTACGGTTTGAGAGAGTTGACATTGTTCAGTTTCTCCATCTCGGCATCCACCTCATTTCCATCCACCTTCATCTTGAAGGAGACGACATCCGCCCGTGTAATCAAGAAGGGATTGGAAGTATATTGCCCCTCCGACCGCACGTGATTCTGCATGTAGCACACTACCTCTTCCGGAATCTGACCGCGGAAGATGTTGTCGATGTAGATAGACACCGTCCCATTCGGTATGGTTCGGGTCTCAAACTTGGTGTGCGGCACGGGAAGCTTCCAGGTGTCGGTGTTCCACTTGGTCATCATCCGGTTCAGCACGTCCGGAGAAGGCGTCTTGAAAGCCACAAACAATCGCGACTTGTGCACCCCCAACTTCGGTCGGGTGTCATTAGAAGTATCGGCAGCCATGAAACACAGTTCGGGCTTGTTGAAGTAGACCTCCAAAGTCACCTTGGTGCCTGGCGGTAACAACCTCTCTGTCTTGAAGAGAGCTAAGATGGGCACCCCTACAAACATGCGCCGAACCGCACCGTACACATTTCTCTTTCCAACCAATCCTTTATTCTCAGCCGGATTGAGCGAGTCAAAATGCCCACTCGTGTCCGATTTCCACTCTTGTAGTTCCAGGTATGACTTTTTCTGTTCACCCGTGAAATTCAACGCCGTCTGCAGGTAGGCTGCCTTGGCATACTTGTCCGACTCGGGCGACACGATGGTGTTGTTGAGCCACATCTTGATGTTCTTTATCACAGAGTGAAACACGTTATTGACAAAGTACCCGTTGGCATCTTCGGATGCCGTTCCATCTCCCTTGGTCATGTAGAGCCAGAAGACCAGATAAGTGTGCGCCAAACTGATCAAATCCGTGGAGAACTCCACCACCTCGAACCGGACAGGGTCCGTGCTATTTTCACGAGGGGCAAATTCCCGCACATCGGTATCTTCCGTACTCAAGTCGACGGCTCCCACATCGAACACATTGTACTGAGAACTCTCCACCTCCACCTTCTTGGGCATGCGTTGATCTGCACTCTCCACGGTGGACTCATACGGTCCATTCACGATGTAAGGGTGAGGACCGACACCCCTGCTCCTCTTCTTTCTCTTCATCACCGACATGTTCAAAGAAAATCAAAGGCCGTCGGGTCTGTGCTGGATTTGGCTTTCTTAGCCGGTCTCGACGCACTATCGGTCGCTTTTCGCTTAACTGATTTCTTTGTTCCACCTCTCTTCTTCTTCTTCTTCTTCTTCTTCTTCTTCTTCTTCTTCTTCCTCCCCTTTCCAACGAGGTTCGGCAATAATGAATTGAGAAAACCTTGACCCTCCTTCTTTAAGGCCTTCTTACTGGCCTTCAGCGCCTGCCTCTTACAGCTCTTCAACGACTTCCGGGATTCTTCTTCTGCGCCACGTCACACAAAAATCCCGCACCCGCGTTTAACACCGCTGGCGCAATCACATCCGTGGCCAACTTCTTGGCCGCCGGCTTGGCCGCCGTCACCGCCCTGCTCATCAGCGGATTAAACACCTTTCCTATTCCCCCACCAATCTGCACCGGCCAACCTCTAAACACATGCACATTTGCTAAACTCATCCTTGCGATGTTCACGGCACTTCTCTCAATGCCAAAGTGAGCGTGGTGACCCCGCTTTTCAGATTTAAATTGTTGCCCCTGTCATACGTGAGTTCGAACACAATCTCACTGAACTCGTTGTTACGCAGCGGATAAAACTTCAGATGCTCAAACTCCTTGTTGATTTCCGCCTGACTCGACGACACGTGAATGCTGCGCATCACGTTGGAGATGGCATTCCCCACCACGTGACCCTCCACGAAGTCCGTGTCGATGTACACCGTGTTGAGGTCGTCGTGCGCCTCGTGGATCGTGTCCAAGGGCGGGTTGGCATTGTAGAGGCTCCAGTTTTGATACACTTTATCCTGTCCGTTCACCTGCTTGGTGACGCGTAGCACGGTCGTATTATCGTACGTCGGACGCGTCCGATCTAGCTGCGAATTTGACAGTTTCAGGACCTTGGGTACGAGGACATACTTATTGTTGGCCCAAAAACGAGGACCCCTCTCAAAATTCAACGTCGCCCCCTTGAAATCGTACTTGGGCAGGTTAGTCTTCACCTCCTCGTAGTTAGAGGAAGAGATCCCCAAGATCTTGGCCAGTTTCTTGCTGATGATGATGGCCATCTGCGGTGCAAACGTGATGCTCGTCTTGTCGTACCTCACGATGATCGTCCCCCTGGCCGTTCACACCCCAGACTTCACCGCCGGGTAGTTCAAGAATGTGTTCAAGGCAGTCAGAATCTCCAAAGCTGTGTATCAACCCGTCTCTCGGATGGCCAACATCTCCGGCAGGAAGGAATACATTGGATAACGGCTGCGACGGTTACTGCTCCCCAAACTCACTTCCTTAAACTCTCTCGGATCGCCCGCAGGGTATGCATCCTTTACCAGCACAGCCAACGAGTTCAACGACCGGTCCGGCGTGCAGTTGATCCGTCTCAAGTTGACTAAGTAATCCAATACTTCCAGCGGCACAGGCGCAATGTCCATCTCGCTCTTGTAAGGACCATACTCTTGGTTGTACAGAACAAACCACAATGGCGGACTCGCATTGGGCAACCACAAATTCCCATTCATCGGTCTATTCAATCCGAGCATGTGCTTGAACAGAGCCTTGTAAAAGTAGATGGTGAACCCCTTCTCGATGGAGAGAATCTTCCTCTTCTTCAGGTCGTTGAACACCAACAGCTTATTCAAGGCCTGAAACACATCCGACATGTGCACGAAATCATACTTGAGCTGCTCCTTGGGCTCCCCGAGACTCTCAGCGTTCGGCTTGGCATTCCACTGGCGCTTGGACTCGTCAAACAGATTGTAACAGTACCAGTTCTCGTGCCGCGCGTACAGATGACTCAACGTCTCCGCGTTCGGCACCTCATGCGTATGCACCCACACCAACGGCGTGTTGCGTGGGTCCTCCTTGGTCAGATACACCGAGGCGATGGGGGTGTCCCTCGCCAACGGAATGGCGGCCTCGGTGACGGCCGCCTCCCACTTGCCAAACAGACGAAACGTCCCGCCGGGCATCGGACACCTGTACAACGACGGCGTGTTGGTCCCCGTCAAGGGAATCGTGTTACTCGGGCAATGAAAATACGTATAATGCTCACCGTCCGACATGTTCAGATCGCAGCACTCGACTGAACGGTGCTGGCCCTGACCAACGAATTATACTTGGCCGGCCACCCGGACCACTTGACCAACAATTCCTTGTTCCGCCCCCGGCCACGCTCCCGTATCACTTTCTCGATTCGGTACACCCCACGCGACGTCACCTTCTGCAACTCCTGTTCGTAAAAAGTGCCCTTGATCGGCGTTACGTCCTCCTCCACCAGACTGTACACAGGCGGCGACTGATTCACGTTGACGCGCGACACCTTGAACATCTCCTCCGTCCAATTCTGTTCGTAACCTTTAGCAAACACCCCCTTGGCCCGCGTGATCCGCACCTCGTCCCCCACCTTGAACTTGGGCACCGTCGACCGGCGGCGACTCATCATCCCGTCGTACAACCGATGCCACACCTGTTGCGCGTTGGACCACGTGACGTCCGCCGGGCGCATCTTGATCGAGCGGTGCACCGCATGGTTGTAACCGTAGACCAATTTCTGCAACACGTCCACGTACCGCCAACTCTGCTGCCGCTGAAAATAACGCCACATCTTCTCCTTGAGCGTCCGGTTGAACCGCTCGGCAATCTGCGCCTTGATCTGGTTGTAGGTGACAAAGTGTTTAACTCCCTCCTTGGCCAAAAACGCCAAAAACTTGCGATTAAAAACTCGGTGCCGGCGTCCGTTTGAAGGCGAAGGGGCCTACGGCCGAAGACTTGAAGATATGCGCAAACGCCGCGATCAAACTGTCCCCGGACTTGTCCTTGAGCGGAACGGCCCAAGCGAATTTGGAGAGCACGTCGATCATGGTGAGTAAGTACCGATAGCCATCGTTATGACGCGATGCAAATTACATGTCGACCAGGTCCGCCTGCCACTGATCGTCGATGTTCTGCACAAAGACCCGACTCTTCTTGAATCGGTTAATCACCAGACGGTGTAAGGTGTAAGCGAGCTGCGCCCTCAACCACCGGGCCGTCTTGGCCGGAGATATCCCGAGCTTGCGCGCGGCGCGCGCAAGCCGCGCCCGGCCGCCGTAAGCAACCGCCGAACTTGGATCGTAGTAGAGCTTTGACAACTGCCCACTTTCCCGGTCGGTCAACCCCGTCGTCGACTGCGTCACCACCGCCTTTCTCTTCTTCTTGGGTGGCATGTCTCTCTCTGTTCACTACCACTGTGCCGCCGCAACAGGCAATATGAACGTGTATTTTCTCGAACAGATGTGATATAGACAACTCGGGCATCGCGCCGCGTGCAACACAACCCACCACACCACTCATTCAACAATGTCACTCTTTTGTTACACACTTTCTTATCAATTCTACAATTTTCAATACCAGGCCTCTACGCATGCAATAATAATAAATGTTCTTTTTTTCTCAAAAAAAACTAATGATTCGCCACAACGGAGGATCGAACTCCGGTCTCCTGCGCGACAGGCAGGGATGCTAACCACTACACTATTGTGGCAAACGCACTTCTGCCACTTTCCTACTTTACTGCTAATCACTACTCAGTACCCATAAGGAACCGTGTCAAAGGACCCATCCCGCACCCTCACCCGCTTGTCGTACACCAGCTTGTAACGCTTATCTTGAGACACGGAAAGCACCTCGCGCCGCTTGGGGTCGCGCACAATCTTGGACGGATCCGTCACCACAATCTCTTTGTCCGGGTTAAACACCACCACGTCCAACATCGACTCCAAATTCAAATGCTGCGCGTTCTGAAAATTCAACGTAAACCCCCGGATCTTACACACCACCTCCCCCGACCCGTCCCGAACGCGTAATTCTTAGGACCCGCCGAGATGAACAGCCGAATGTGGTCGCCCGCCTTCAACTCGTCCGTCAACTGACCGAAATACCTCCCCGTCGGCAACGACTCCTCTCCGGGACGCGTCAAATAGACCACACTGTCCGTATCGAAATAGATCACACGCCGCCCCAACCGATGCAAATAACTGAACAAATGCAACCGTGCATGCGACGTGGTAAACCCCCCAATTACCATGTTCGCATTGGCCAACTGCTTCACAAACCCCTCCTTCTCACAATACAACGCATACGCCACATTGTCATTGAAGAACGTCACGTTCTTCACCTCGTAACGGTCGTCAAACAACAGCCGGTACAACTCGGAGGCATCCTTACAATACATCGACTTGTTCTTGGCCGGGTTCTGCGCAAACTTCCCCCACAACGAGTTCAACATCAACTTCGCCAAACTACGAATCCCCGGGTTGTACTCCACCTGCTCCGGGTCCAACTCCACTCCCTCGTGCTCCCAATAATCCCGCATATACGCCTCCTGCGCCTCCTAATTGTCACGACACTCGGGCGGCCACCCCGACGCCTCCTGCTTCTTCTTGGCAAAGCAGTTGACATAATCCCGAAACACCGCATCCAACTTCTCCTCCCAATGCCACACCTCATGCAACTTGACAATCACGTACCCCAACTCCAACGCCTTGTGGAACTCGGGCGTATACCACACCCCGACCAACGCACGCTGCGCGTCCGTGTGCTCACACGTCTCCTGCGCCATCTCCTTCGCACACGTCCGACACAGTGGGAATACAACTTGCCATTGCACTTATACGGCAACACCGGAATGTACAACCCACGCGGAGGCAACACCACACACTTCACCATACCAAACACTTCCTCTACGGAGGGAAAATCCCTCGTGTAGATCACCGGATGCCCCACCGGATATGGGCACATCTTGTTGACAAACAGGTACAAGGACGTGACATCCTTGTACTCAATGATCGTGCCCTCCGGCTCCTCCTCACCGACACGTACAACTTCAACGCATTGGTGCGGCCCCAAAACATCCCCTCGCGCTCCGACAGCGGCTTCACCATCCCCAACCCGTCCACAAACGCACGCACCTCTAACATCGCCTCCCAATCACAACCCCACATCTCAATCACTTCAAATCCCTCACCCCTCAACTTCTCCACCTTCCTGACCGTATTGGTGTACAACGCCTCCATGCTCATCCGATTGACCGGGTTCAACGTCTCCCGATTGGCAAAACACCTCGGACACCCGTGAAACAGACACCCCTGAAACTCGTACACCTCCCTACGCGCCTCATTGAACCCGTCCACACTATAGCCGCGCACTCTCGCCTCCCCTTTCAAGTGATTGCGCCCCGTACATATGCCATACCCGCGCTGCTCCTGCTCATACTCTAGCCACTCGTAAGCAACAACCGACTGAGTCGCCCCCGAACGGTAGCCACCTTGAGGAATGACACCGATGGTGTTGGGTTTCAAAAAATTCGTACGAAAGACCCGCACGCACGTCGAGGCGATGGTTAAACTCCCGTCAAACGGGTCCAACCCATCCGTCTCCGAGAAAATCCGACAAAATTCCAAGCAACATCTCCTCAAGATGTCCACGTCCGAAAAACAATACTCGTACAGTTCCTTATCAAAATCAAACTCTTCCCCCTTGGCAACCTGCTCCGCATGCCACTTCAAAAACTTCTCCCTGGCCTCGGGGTACATCCCGTTCGGACCATAAAAACACGCCTCGGGGGTGGGCCCCACATACCCCTGATTGGCCGCGGTGTTGAAATAGTGTGAAAAGTACCCTTTTTTCAACTCCGTCAACCCAAACGTGGCCGGCAGGCGGGACAGTGCCATGGGCAAACAATTCAACTAATCCATAAACAAGATCTTCCCACCCGCAACGAGATAATCTTCCCCCCGTTCATGAGCGGCTCGCACCGGATCCCCTTGAGCAAAAGCCAGCGCAAGATAAACGTACCATCGTACTTGCCGAAATTATGCGCCATGACCACCGTCTCCTCGCGCTCGTCGTCAAACAACCACGCACAAAACTCGTCGTTCGCATTCTCACCATCAAACCGCCACGTACTCCCGGCCTCATCCTGCACCACGATCAAATTGGGAATGTGCTTACCCGTCTCCTGCATACACTCGTAATCAAAAAACAAATACTCCCGCTCCTTCGGCTCCCTCTTCGGCAACACCTGCATAAAACACTTATGCTTCCACGGCACCGTCTGACCGCAATTCCTACACTTCTTGGTGTAACACCGATGCACCCCGTCCTTGGTCAAGTACTCCTTGTTACACTCCACACACCGCTTCATTTTCTCACACAACGTATTGTCACGCCGGCTCTTTTTCACATGCTCCGCAAAACACTTCTTGCCAAAGAAACGACGCTCACACTCCCCACACCGCATCAGGTTAGCCTCCTCCCGGTCACACAGCACCGTCTTGCACATCCGACACGCCATGTTACACGCATGCTCCTCAAACCTCATGTACGCCTTCAGGCACCCGTCACAAAAATAATCCCTCTTAAAGAACCCCTTCATGCTCGTAATCAAATTATAATGATTCTCGTGCAAATACAGATAGATCAACGTCGGCGCCGGGTTACCATTGTACACCGGCGTGAAAAAATGAGACTGACTGAACACCACCAACCGATACTTGGGCTGCTCCAACCCCTCGTTCAAACACGCCTCAAACCGTGCCACCTCCACCAACGAACAATACGCATCCGGATCAACCCCACACCGCAGACACAACTCACGCGCCTCTTTCGTCTGATACGCACTCCCCTTCTTCCGTATACGCTCATACTCGCTATACGCCGAATCCGACTCTTCTCGCTTCTCACGCGCCAGAAACACAACCAAACAACGCACCAAGCACATCTTATCCTTATCCGACACCACCACCACCGACTGCGCATTCTTCGCATAATGCTGTACGTTAAACACCTTCCCCGCCCCCATGCGCTTTTTCCGAGTCTTCCCACCCCCCAGCGTTTGCGTCGAATCTACCCAGATCACGTTCACCCTAAAGTTATTATTCAGCTCCACATTCATACCTGACTGAATGACCTGATTAACCTCATCGTATGTCCGATCTACCGTCAACTCCCTCTGAGGCATAAATGATAAACTGATAGGAGCGTCGTTTTTAAGCCCATCCATCTGCATGACAAAACGGATCCTATCGTTCGGGTCCCCCCTTACCACCGTGCTTAGGATGTTATTCATCATCCGGTCCACCACCTCCAGGATATTATCCACCCCCCTTGCATGATCCAACCCCGCCGGTAAGGTAAACGTGTAATCGCTCTCTATTGCCCCAAACCTATCCCTTCGCACACGATTGTTTATCGTATACAAAAGTTCATCGTCCACACTCCCACCCGTCTGGTCACGCACAAATGGGGGGTCCTCCCAAAGCTCTAACCACTCCTCGGGATTGCGAACGGGGGAAGGCACACTTGCTTCCTCTTGCAACTTGTCTGGCATGTAATCTTCAAGCATTTCAGTATCTAACCAATCATTAAACAAGTCGTCGGTATCTGACCAATCCATCGACTCGTCCACGAATTCCATCTAAAACAAACACACACACAATTTTGTTTTACTTTTCAACTCTCTTTTATTTCTCTTTAATTACACATCATGGCATATGTCAAAGCCATAAGCAGTCCGGTAATACAATTTCATTTCAGGATACAATCTGTCGTAATACCTCCTAACGTCCTCGTACGACGTGTTTATCCGCAAGGTCTCCTCTACAAAACGTCGATAAAGGTCATCATAATACGATTCTACCCACGCCTACAACCGAAAAAATCAAACTCATATACGCACTACCCACAACTCACCAGAACTAAACTCATTATGCCTACCGCATTTCACACAATCTACCAACGCAGATCCATCTATCACACTACACAAATAAACATCTTTTGGAAACAAACACTTCTCGTCAACACAACACTCTCTACACCTCACTTTGACGGTCACCACCTAAGGAAAAAAAAAAGAAAATCAACGCTCAGCACACATACTACACCACGGGTCACCACAATCAGACAGCCACCTCTCCACCTAAAAAGAAACAAAATCACAACTCAGCACATGATCAGACACCCACCTCTCCTCATTCTCCAAAAACTTCTCACTCACCAACGCACGATACGACCTGCCACACTTGACACAATCTACTTCCACAGACGGACAGAAACTCACATTCCCATACAAATACACATCGTTCGGATACACACACTTCGCAGTCACAACACAACACTTTTTACACAACACTCGGACCGTCTCGTGGTACACCTCCTAAAAAAAGAAAGAAAAAAACCCCATTACCCTTTCAAATAATCCGTAAACTTCTCACTCACTCGCACGTACATATACACCTCACACGATCTACACTTCACCGCCGCACACAAACCATATTTCTTCGGGGGCATACTAAACATGCACACCTGCCAAGGATACACACACGCCTCCGTCTCTACATCACAATCATAACACACAAGTTTAATCACCTCGCAGTACACCTACAAAAGAGAGAAAAAAATCCAATCACTTCAGATACCCACATCGGCGACAATCCATTATTCCACAATCCACCTCCATATACTCCACAAACTCCTCATCCACCAAGGCCTTGCGACCCACACCACACTTCTCACACTTGATCTCCGTACACGGATGACCATTCATCGCACGGTACAAAAACACATCACACGGGTACACCTCCTTCTCATTCATCACATCACACTCCTCACAATACATTCTGACCAATTCGTGGTACGTATCATCAACTTACAGAATAAATAAATAAAACCCACCGACTCATTCATTTGATCGTCAACTTTTTTTATTAAAATCTCATCAGTTTACATTTTTTTCGGCAATGTAAGCTTCTAAATCTAACCTAGTTCACAATCAATTCATTACACAATTCTCAAGCGCTTCTTGTCTAAAAATGCCAACAAATCTATCGTCAAATCCAACAGATACGCTCTCACCATACGCAACCCATCCTTATACTTCTTCGTATACAACATGCGCACACGCTTTATCCAATTCAACCCCGTTCTCATCACACACCGCTTTCTATCAATTGATGATTTTGCCATACGTGCCCGTTTCATACTGGCTAGCTACATCTAAAGAAAATAAAAAAAAATTCACCTAAACTAAATACAACGATTCAGGATCCAATGTGCAAGCAAACTTATACAACACTTCCCTAAGATCTTTATCCCCTTCCATCCACCACAACTTAAAAATCTTCTTCACACTATTACACCACCTACCAATCTGAAAAAAATAAACAAAATCTAATTCAAATATCCTCTCAACTGATTCAACAATCTACGATACTCTGCAATTATTTCTCGATATTCGATACAATGTTCACATTCCTTCCATCCCTAAAGAAAAAAATCACACACCATCAATCTTTTTCTCCCCAAACAAAAATATCAAATGCGGTCTCAACAACAACTTCTCATACTCACTCACCACATCGTGGTATCCCCTACACTTCAAACACCCATCAACATGCGGTTTTAACAATATCATTTCATAATGTTCTATCATTTTACGATACTCTTGACATTTAATGCAATCACCACCCTAAAAAAAAATCAAATCATATCATCATCATCATCATCACCGTCTGAATCATATCCTATATTATCCCATGCCTTGAAAAATACAGCCAATCAGAGGCCAGGATTACCGTTGCATATTCTGCGGTATGCAACGGGTAA